>JADDOH010003003.1:0-306501 GCA_016648135.1 Agrypnia vestita
CTAATGATGATGATGATGATGATACTATCGAAACGCTTCCTGACTATATATAACTGGGACACTGCTAATGATGATGATGATGCTATGGGAACGTCTCCTGACGATATATAACTGGAACGCGGCGATCGGTGGCGACGTCGTAACATAGCGAGTAGTGTGTAATCGGAACGCGGCGTTCAGTGACGGTGATGTAATTTTGGCGCGTGGTATATAGTTGGGACACGGCATTCGGTGATGATGACGGTGGCGATGCTGATCCGACTATCCCCTCCCCCCCCCCGACGATGCACAGATGTATGAGTACGTAAATAAATAAATATATAAATAAATAAATAGATAAATAAATAAATAAGTTAATTAATAAATTAATCAATTAATAAATTAATAAGTAATTAAACAAATGAATAAATAAATAAGTATATTATTAATCAATTAATAAATTAATAAGTAATTAAACAAATGAATAAATAAATAAATATATTATTAATTAATTAATAAATCAGTCAATCAAACAAATAAATGAATAAATAAATATATAATTAATTAACTAATCAATCAATCAATCAATTAAATAAATAAATAGATAAATAAATAATTTATAAATAGATGAATAAATAAATGAATGAATGACTGAATGAAAAATAAATAAATAAACAAATAAATAAATATATATATATGAATAGACAAATAAATACCTAATTAATTAATTAATTATTCAATCACTCAATCAATTAAATAAATAAAATAGAAGTAAGTAAATAAGTTCGGCGTCGAGCACACGAGCCGCCCGATCCCTGGAAGTTCACACACATGCAGAGAAGGGTTAATTTGGCAAATTAATTCGCCCCTATTATGGTCAGTACGGATTCAACATGCAAACACACCTGTGGATAGAAACATATTTAAAGTTTACGGTACAGGGGTTAGCTTTCACTGTCGGCGCTTCTTCCGTCTCTGTCTGGGGTGTCGAACCCGAGACCATTCTTCTTAATCGTGCGCCACCTTTATATATCGTTATAATCTCAAAACGGAAAGAGGATGACATGACTTACCCATCTGCCGCCGATTATATCCATTCCAGTGCATCGTAGTTTCACTTTATGTACCTCACTTTATACCTAAGGATTGCGGACACTTGCCTTGCACGCGCATACGATTCACAGGCCCCTAATTAACTATAGATCGCGACCTAACCTTTGATCCTGCCATTACGCGTTTATAAGTTTCCGTAGCTGGGGCTTAGTATCCAGCCTCTACAACTATACGGTGTATATACTTTAATCAAACCGAAACTAGACATTATTTTCTTTTCTTTTAAATTTATATTCCTCGAGATACCGGAATTAGACTCTAGCTCGACAATTGTAAGTATTTATATATCTTAATAATACTGCAACATAGTCCTTATTTCCGTCTTACGTATCCGTACTTCCCGGGTCACCGAAACTAAACTCTAATTCCTAATGATCATACTCTAATGATTATACGCACCGTATTTTCCATAAAACCGTTACCCGTTATTTTCCGATGTTACATATTCTTATATTTATCCGAAATACCGGGATTAAGCTTTGAATCTAGGATTCCATGCATTTATAAGTTTTAACAAACCCGCGAAGTGACCACTTGTCCACTTGTTTTTATCATTTATCGAGGATGCCGCGGACAATTAGGCGCCACGGAACAGTCAATTGTCTCTATAATAAAACCCCACTAGTCTACATCTTTATAAGGTCAATACATATTACTTTTAGGGTCCGCCGATTTAGTTTTATTCTTAATATTATTCTTAATATAAATTTATTATCATCTCGAATATTTGATATCTACTCTCCGGCAAATTTTAATATAGTTTAAATCATTTTAATATAATTTATCATTTTAATATAGCTTAGAAATAACGGGGTTCTGTAATTTCTACAAGTATAAACAACCCCTATCTTACCAAATCCATTTTGGTAAGATAGGGGAAAGACGCGGGATTTATATTCTTCCTAAAATGTAAAATGAACCCGGTCTAGATGAATATCCTTATTTAGTTTCAGGACAACGAGGTTTACGCGTTCCACGAGGAATATGATATAACCCGATCTAGACGAAGGTAATTTTATATAATTTTAGGACAGCGGGACTTACAAATTTCATAAAGTATATCGTGAAGCCAATCTAGGCGGAGACACTACGTATATTTTAAACAGAGTAAGAGTTTAAATTTTACCATCAAGTCTAATACACCGCAAGAATGTCCTAGGCATAGTAAACAAATAGCGGTCAAAACTGTAGTGTTTCTATGTTCATACGTTTTAGCTCAAAACGAATATTATAAGTTTCACATTTATAATACAAGACGCGAATTTCTAAACGAAACATTTTAAAATAGTTCTAATTGAAATCTACATGTTTCATATTTATTAAATGAAGGCGCGAATTCTAAACGAAACACTAACATTGTTTAAAACGGGACCCTATATTTATATATGCTTAAAATGAAACGCGAATTCCCGAACGATAGCATTTTATATTACTAAATGTAACGAAATCTTATATAGTTTATAAATAAGGAGACCCGGCCCCAGGCGGTTTATATATATTTTCAATATAACGAGGCCCTACAACATCTTTATAAGTATAATACAACCCCGGTCTATCGAAACAATGTACTAGAAGTTTTTATATGTTTGAATACATGATATACGTTTTTTTTTATACGCGTTTTTATACGCGAGATTTACGTTTCGTACAATACAAAGTAACCCAAATTATACAACCGCGAAGTTTACGTCACTCCTAAAGTATAACCAGAACTAATTGAAACATTTTTTCATAGTTTAAGTCCGCGAGGCAAATATCTTTCATAAAATATAAAATAACCCGAATCAAATTAAACATATTTTTACCTTATAGACTTTCCCCAACGCGCGTAATAATCCCGGCCACATGAAACGTTTTTATATGTTTTAATAGCGCGGGACCTATGTTTTCCTATATAATATAAGATAACCCGGGCCGAACGGAAGCAATTTTATATACTTTATAAAATAGTGAAACTTGTACTTCTGTAAAACCGTAAATAAACCCCGACCCCCACGAGATTATTTTATATAATTTTTTTTGAATAATGAAATTTCATACATCTGTAAAATTGTAAATAAGTCCCGATTCTCACGAGATTATTTTATATAATTTTCTAGAATAATGGAATTTTATACACCTGTAAAATTGTAAATAAGTCCCGATTCTCACGAGATTATTTTATATAATTCTCTAGAATAATGGAATTTGTACACCTGTGAAATTGTAAATAAACCCCGATTCTCACGGAATTACTCTCTATAATTTTAAACGAAATGAAAATCTAGATTATTATGGGCTGAACCTGATACCCCGCGAGATCAGCTATATATTTTTCGCTAGACGTATTTTTAATCCCAGAATTTATTCGCTATAATTTTAACGGACTCTTACTATTAAACATAAACAAAAAAATTATTAAAATAAACTAAATATTCTTTCAATAACTAAAATAAATCCGGTCTAATCGAAACATTTCATATAACGAAATATTATATGCCTTACAAATGTAAAAATTAAAATGTGACCTCGCGTATTTAGCAAAAGATAGGTAATTTTATAAGACTTATTTAAAATCGAATCTGTTAGTAACAACCCTTTTATCTTTTAACAATTTCCCGCGTGTTTAGCATAAAATAGGTATCTTTATAACGCACAGCTAGTTTCCAGAGATCCGCCAATACTATACTTAGTAAAACGAAAATTTAACTAAATTTGAACTCTACCGTTTCCTGAAATTCTGCGAATATTATTCTGGGAACCTAGTAAGACGATAAAAATAATTAACTTTATAGAACATAGTGATTTCCGAAGTTCTGATATGCCAGATTAATTACCTATATAAAATAAAATCAAACCCGTACTCTGAGTTAAAACCTTTTTAACAGGACCTCGCGTATTTAGCATAAGATAGGTACTTTTATAAGACTTATTAACAATTTCCCGCGTGTTTAGCATAAAATAGGTATCTTTATAACGCACAGCTAGTTTCCAGAGATCCGCCAATACTATTCCTGTATACTTAGTAAAACGAAAATTAACTAAATTTGAACCCTAGCGGTTCCTGAAATTCTGCGAGTATTATTCTGTGAACCTAGTAAGACGATAAAAATAATTAACTTTATAGAACGTAGTGATTTCCGAAGTTCTGATATGCCAAATTAATTACCTTTATAAAATAAAATCAAACCCGTACTCTGAGTTAAAACCCTTTTAACAGGACCTCGCGTATTTAGCATAAGATAGGTATTTTTACAAGATTTATTAACAATTTCCCGTGTGTTTAGCATAAAATAAGTATCTTTATAACGCACAGCTAGTTTCCGGAGATCTGCAATTATCAGTTCTATATATGCCGGACTAATCAACTTAATAAAGCGCAGTAATTTCCGAAGTTCTAATATGCCAAATTAATTACCCTTTATAAAATAAAATCAAACCCGTACCCCCCATTTCTTTTAACGTGAGCAATCAACAATGTCGAAGAGTATATTTACCCGTACACCACTTTCACTTGAAGTTAAACTATAATTTTCAACCACTGGGACACTCTAAGTCGACGGTAACTTTCACTCAAAAAACAACCGACGCGGATTTCGCACCCCCGTAGACGTTCACACCAACTGCCTGAATTCTGACTCCGCGTTACCTCTAATACCCCTCCCAGCAGCCAAAGGTCCTAAGTCGTGTGTTTCCAGGATTTTCAATATCCTACTTTCCTTGAAACCAAAATCTTTGTTCCTAAGATTCAGTTTGGCAAAAAAAAACATATTTCCTCTTGGATATGTCAGTTGACCCCACCTTCTGTTGCCGTCTCTGTCTCCGTCCCTGTGCCTGTTTTGGGACGGACTCAGCGGCTTCGGACGATTTAAATTCGCTTCACAAGCGCGATAATTAATTTTTAATATTTAATTTCTAAGTTCAGTCCATATTGTCGTTTGATCAACCGTAACCACAATCTATCGGGTACTCCCCTAATCATAGTTGATGTTTCTACATTATCTACCATTATCATGTCCCGTTCCCTCGTATTTTCACTCGTCTTTATCGGAAATTTAACGATCCTTGGCTGCTATATCATTGTATCAATTTCCCTACACTCACCATGTACACACTGCATACCTAGATATAACAATCGTTCAAAGGTACTATACCTAATTTTAAATTAATTTTGCGATCTTTTCTCGTGGATCATCCAATGAATCCTGTCTTATGCCCGCGGCTCTCCGCGCACAGGGACGTATTAGTTCCCTCCGTTGCGGAATTTAAACATAATTTGTAACCATTTATTATTATTTTTATTGGCAGTAAGATTGATCCACAAAATAACTATGTTACATAGACAGTGAATATTCCCGAACAATATAATACTGGAAGAGTACTATTCGCTATAACACAATAAACTATTAATGTAAGTTAAAGTAAATTTTTAAATTCAGTGGAAGATTTTTAAGATCGTTTTGCTTTTAATTTTTTTCCCAAAACAAAATAAATAAATAAATAAATAAACACACAAATACACACTCACACAACCCCACTATTGGACATGTTTTTCTTATTCTTTTATCGATTGTATGTATGTGTTTTCGCGTAATTGGCCCAAAACTCTGTGCATCAATTAGTGTCTTTTCTTCAAAGATTGATTAATTATGTGGCTGTAAGAAACCCAATAAATGAAAACAAATAAAACAAATAAGTAAATAAACCTCCAGTGCCGCAGGCAAGGCGTCGGATTAATTCAGTGCTCATTTATTGCCAAGGCACTGGACGCCTCCGCTGATAACTATATACCGCTCACCATGTTCTTAGAGGTGTGTTGAAAGATTGCTAGTATCTGTCGAATCGGTCTCAAGTAGTTGTCTGTATTTGTACGTTTATCATTGTTACATGCTCTTGCTATATCCGTTCCACTTCACATTATTGTTCCTCCCGTCTTCGAATTTCTATCACACTATGTTCTCCTATGTTTTTGGTACTTATATGCTTGCTTTTTACTTGCATTTACTCCTATATATACATGTTGATCTTATATACTTGCTTCTTCGCGTTATATTACATTTACTCCCAATTATATTTCTTTCATTTATCCATCCATCTATAAGATCCCCATACGCTTTATCCTTTTATTTCATGTGTATATGGGCCGCAAATTCATATTATTTTATTTACAATATTCTTATCTAGATACACTTGTTCCAATTATGTTTTGTGGTTATTACTACCAAACCCGGCGAAATCTGAGCTAGAATAGCCAATTGTATACACGTTACCCGTCCTGTTGAAACTACGCTAACTTCGGACAGGTTTGTAGTGATTACATAGTTAATATATTGTATCTATATTCGAGTATATTATTTTCTTGTCGTGCCATTAATATGCTTACACGTTATCGTTATCTCTTTCCTAACCGTATATACCGTCATTGCACAATTACCTATCTGTTGTAAAAGCCTGAAGAGCGTTAGTCTACAGATAAATATAATAGAATTATAGTTAACTTTTCTACCCGCCTACGTTATTCGACTCCCGCGAAACGAAAATGAATCATTATTCGCTCCTCGATAGAGCGTCAGTCTACAGATAAATATAATGGAATTATAGTTAAATTTCCTATCTGCCTACGTTATCCGACTCCCGCGAAACGAAAATGAATCACTATTCGCTTCTCGACAGAGCGTTAGTCTACAGATAAATATAATGGAATTATAGTTAACTTTCCTATCTGCCTACGTTATCCGATTCCCGCGAAACGAAAATAAATCATTATCCGCTCAGTTAAGGTCACCCCTCTGGTACATAGTGTACGTTTTATCCGTGCCTCACGGCCAATTCTTATAAATTATTTATGGGCGTTTTCCTCGCGCGATCCCCCGATTAGGACCTGCCTTCCTTGCCTTTGCTCATATTCTGCTATCTCTCTTGCGCGGCAATCCACTTAAGATCACGATTAATGACATTTAAGCGGTTTCAAAACCACAGCAAAAAAGGCCATAATTCTGAAACCTCGTGGAACTGTCAATATCATCGTCACCTTAGAGTAGACGTTAATCGGTTTTTTAATGGCTTAAACTGCAATAAATGCGACCTAAATCTCTGAAATCCATGTTCAGCTTTTTTATGTGAAGCACATGCGGACCGCTCGGACCGCATCGATCGTCAACCATTTGTACCAAACACGGCTTTACCACAAGATCAATATGATTTATAAAAATTGAATAGTAACTGCTCGTAACCTATATCCGATCAATCGCTACTAAATCCGTCCCAATACTAGCGTTTCATCATCCCCAAATTTTTGTAGCGCCAATACTCCGCCAGGTGGGTTTAGCTCAATTTTTTCCCGCGTAGCATTTAAATCATCTTAGAGTTCAAAATAAAATAATAAAATAAAATAAAAAAAAAATCTATAGAAACAGGTGATTCATCACAAACTTCACTCCAGATCTGCAAGTTAGTCCTATTTTCATAGCACGAGCGTTTAGCTTACTTTGAAAATAGTAAGAATATTGATGCCACACGTATTCCGTGTACGCATCTCCATTATTTTCAAAAAAGTTGTCGGGAAAAGTCTATAGAGGCGTGGAAGTCTGTACACTTAAATGTATACTACGTTGAACGCTGATCGGCAGAGCAAGAGAACCAAACAAATAATATTTAAAATAATTTTAAATTCTGGGTACAATTTTCTACATGAAATATGGAAAAAATTTAAGGAGCTTAATAAATAAAAAATATGATCGAAATTCGTACCAGAAAAATGTTTTGTAAGGTACAATAAAAATTAAAAATAATATGTCGAAAACACTTAAGTTGAAAGTTTAAATTATAACAATATTCGGTGCAGAATGTGTCTACTTTAAGAGTAGTTAGTAAGTGTAAGTTAGATTTTAACATATTATAAGGTTTAATAAATTCTTCATAGACAGCTTGTAAAGTCATTTAATTGTTAATCGGTGAACGTTTCATTGTAACGAGTGATCACTTGAGCCAGCTCACACAGGTTGTCGGCCTTGGGCCAGCATGGAAAAGATTTCCATACACATTTCTCATATAACTAGCTTCTTTAATTTATCTCAATTCCTCCTCTATTCTTCAACTCTTCGAAGAACTAAGGCAATCTTTTCTTCTGATTTAGCAATAAGCAGTGTGTCAAGCGCTAATCTAAGACTAGAAAGCTTTTACGGCCTTCAAAAATCCCACCATCCATTCTTCAATTGCATTTCGCATTTTATTAGGGAAGTATCCGCCCAAGATCTATTCAATTTTCTAAGGGACTCCAAAGAACATATTGTAACAATCCTAAATTCTGACAAACTCTGATTATTACACGTCTTCCGTTGAATAATCTTTCGTACAAAATTTTCAGGACCATAAGTAAATTAATAAGTACTAAATTGCTGCTAACATGACAGTATTACACAAATTCGCAAGGCTTTACGCTGTACACTAACTTCTCACAGCCTGATCACAATTTCGTTAATGCGGGAACTTGATAATTATTTAATAACTAGCTGTGACCCGTCAAAAATGACGGTATTTTTACATGTCGATTCCAAGAAATAAGCATTTATTTAGTTTATTAAAAAAAAATAGTAAAAGAAAAAAAAAATCCAAAAAATTATTTTTCAAAAAATAAATTTTTTGAAAAAATTAATTTTAAAAATATATTTTACTATAAAAAGTTACGAACGTTACATGAAGTTACAGGGACAGACAGACAGACAGACCGACGGATAGACAGACAACGAAATTATTATAATTGGGATTAATAACTAAGTATATTGCTTCGAATCGGATAACTTATTGGAACACCACCTTCAGGCGTCAAAAAATACATTCAAATTCTATTTTTTGTGTGTCGTAACTATCTATAGCACATACTAAATTCGTTTTATTACCATTATTTACGGTATAAATTGATTAATATTCATCATTAACAAATAATTTTGAAAATTTAGAAATGACGAGATTGTCCTGATGGTTTTAGTGACATTTACGAGTTTTGGAAAAAACGAAAAATAAAAATGAAATTCATTAAAAATTCTCCTATCACGCTAGCTTTAAATTACTTTAACTCGGTCAATTTTTGGAAGTTTTTACTTAAATTATTTTTCCATATTCTATTCTAAAATTTAGAGAACAAAGAAAAAAAATCCCAAAATTCCCTTACAAAATATGGTAAAACCACTTATTTGCTTCAAGTCTTCAATAAGGTTTTATGTCTTTTTACCTGTTAAAATGAGAAAAAGTTACAAAACAATGGTTTCTGTAGGCGTAATTAGAGAGAATAATAAATCAATTCAAGTGATTGAAATAGCATTACTTTTTTGTGCCATAGCTGTGGGTATTTTTTAGAGGTTTGTTTTTCAAATTAGTAATACTTTTTCCAGGGACAGCCGATTTGACAGCTGATAGCTGATTTGTGCTCAGTGTGGTTTTGCATTTAACCATGAATAAATTTACGCCAGAACAAATTGTGTAAATTAAGTTCGTGGTTCAGTTCGTGAAGCTTACTGTGCGCTACGACGTTTTACCTACTCACTTATTGATAAAACTCATCTCACGCATACTCTAATTGATAATACTCATCTCACGCATACTCTAACTGATACTACTTATCTCATGCATACTCTAATTAATTATACGTATCTCACGCGTACTCTTATTGATAATTCTCATCTCACGCATACTCTTTACTCATCCCACGCATACTCTTATTGATAACACTCGACTCCCGCATACTCTGATAATACTCATCTCACGCATACTCAAATTGATTATACTCATCCCACGCATACTCTTATAGATAATACTCATCTCACGCATACTCTATACTCATCCCACGCATACTCTTATAGATAATACTCATCTCACGCATACTCTATACTCACCCCACGCATACTCATATTGAAAATACTCGTCTCACGCATACTCTAATTGGTAATACTCATCTCACGCATACTCTAATTGATTATACTCATCCCACGCATACTCTTATAGATAATACTCATCTCACGCATACTCTATACTCACCCCACGCATACTCATATTGAAAATACTCGTCTCACGCATACTCTAATTGGTAATACTCATCTCACGCATACTCTAATTGATTATACTCATCCCACGCATACTCTAATAATTGATAATACTCATCTCACGCATACTCTAATTGATAATAATCATCTGCAAATATGTCATACAGTGCGCACCAAAGAAGTCGTCTTTCCTGTGGAGCACAGTATTGAGAAGACTCTGAGTCGATTCGCCATCGTGCACAGCAATTAGAGATGTGTCCATCTACTTTACGGAAGATTTTGCGGAAAGATCTTGGTTTACGAGCTTACGAGATCCGGCCCGTGTAAGAATGTTCGTGTGTGCCGTACGTTTAGTAAATGGGCCTAAAACGAGATAAAACTTGATACTCATTTTCACCATAAATTTTTGTTCAGCGATGAGTCTCATTTTTGGTTAAATGTCGTTATTCATACAACGTCATTCATACAACGTCAACGCTACGTCAACATGCAAAATTGCCGCATTTGGAGTGAAAAAAAATATTGAGAGGTTGTTGAGACTCTTGTCTGGAGTGTGCTCATGTATAGCAGAGAAACATGGACCATCGACCAGAGCATGTCCGGGAGGCTAGCGGCCTTTGAGATGTGGTGCTACAGGCGCATGGCGAGGATCCATTGGTCAGAACATATCCGAAACGACGAGGTGTTGAGTAAGGTGAGAATCGCCCAACAGCAGTAATTTGTATAGGCCATAATATAAGGCATTCTGGCCTACTTCTTACCATCGTCGAGGGAAATGTTGAAGGCTACAATCGTAGAGTCCGCAGCTACGTAGACCAGATTATCGGAGATGTGCGCTGTATTACCTACCAAGAAATGAAGAGGCTGGCAGGTGACAGAGAGGAGTGGAGAAATTGATTGCTTGTTGCAGACCCAAAAAAAAGAGACGTTGTTAGAATCTAGAGAAAGTTACTGTTTGGTGCGCTTTAAGGGCTGATGGAATAATTGGTATATATTATTTCTTCGAAAATGATGCCGGCTATAGATCCATAATTATTTACAGCACGCGCCAGAAACAATTTATTGAAAAAAACATTCTGATAGAGCTTAATTTCACACAATGGACTTGTGAATTGGCCTGAATTTAATACCAATGGATTTTTTTTATGGAGATTCAAGACATAGATGCCAACAGTGGCCGCATTATTGCCAATATACCAAATCATGTTTAAACATTAATGGCATAAAATTATCTTTCCAATAAAGTCAATATCATAGCCATTATCACAATTTTTATGTGTATTATTTAATTTTTATACCCCATTCCATATACCCCATTCGATTTACTAAATTTTTTGAGCTATTTGAGAAAGTAATTATTTTTTCTCATTCAGTCACTGGATAACTAGGAAATAGAAACCATGAGTTCATTTTTTAACTGCTCATCATTTTCCACCAAAGCGTTTATTTTCCTTATTATTTTGAAGATGGTATTTTCGACAGGGTAATAACTTATAACGTAAAAAGCAATCCATATCAATAGGAATAAATTAATATAATATCATATAAACTAACTCCATCTAAACTAATATAGTCACCTAGTAGTCTAAGGTAGCCTCTCTGTTAATACAATACATAATATCTATGGAAATCTTCGTATTTAAGACATAGACATAAGATTATTATAAATTTAATTGTGAATCTTTTTAGAAACATCGAAATTTTATCCAGATTTTTTTTTTATAAATACATATTATCTTACTATTAGAGCAACCATATAAATAAAGATATTTTCAAGGTAGCCTCTCTGTTAATACAATATATAATATCCATGGAAATCTTCGTATTTAAGACATAGACATAAGATTATTATAAATTTAATTGTGAATCATTTTAGAAACATCTCCGAAGTCTTATCCAGATTTTTTTGATAAATACATATTATCTTACTATTAGAGCAACCATATAAATAAAGATATTTTCAAGGTAGCCTTTCTGTTAATACAATATATAATATACATGGAAATCTTCGTTTTAAAGACATAGACATAAGATTATTATAAATTTAAGTGTGAATGATTTTAGAAACATCTCCAAAGTCTTATCAAAATTTGTTTTGATACATACATATTATCTTACTATTAGAACAATCATATAAATAAAGTTATTTTCAAGGTTGATACCATTGAAACCACAAGTGTATTTAGGAACATTATTTTTTGAATGTTAATGCTTTTCATGTATTAATGAAACATTAAACGCAGATTCCAAATTGTGTCAAAATTTTTGATATCTAAAAATTTCAATCTTTAAACATATTAAAATTTATGGAAATAAAAACCGTCAACTTTGATGGGAGATGTAGGTACTTAATAAACTATATTTTATGTAGAATTAAAGTCAGGAACAACTTTCAATTTAACAATATTTACCGCTAAAAGATTCCTTTGTTCTGAGACATGCAAAGTCCGTAACTTTAATTATGAAGTTTCCAGCAAATTACCTACTGCCTTCACATTATACCATATGTTGCTCTTTCGCTTTGCTCTCTTACAAATGAATAAAATAAAAAATAAGACAAAAACGCAAAGTAAGAAGACCAAAAAAAAAACAATAAATAATAATCACATTTCAAGTAGTAATAGTTATGAGAAGCTTGTTGGAGTAATGGTTACGATGCTCGCCTTGTGATCTGATGGTTGGTGGTCATTCCAGGTCATCAGCAAGTGAGTCCTATTTTCATAGCACAAGCGCTTAGCTTATTTTGAAGAAAATAGTAATATTAATAATAATATAATAATAATAATAATAATATTTATTGTATTTACATATTCTTATATGATCGCACTACATTATTAAATAGTTATTTGTACTAATTAAAATTAAAAATTAAATAGCATGTCCCCAAACAGCAATTGTATGCTGACATAAGGGGACAGAAAATAAATTAAAATAAGTGGGTACACATATTATATATCAGAACATTGATTTTTTAAGCAATTATCTCCTCCCCATCGCAAGTCCCTTCAGCTGTTTATTGAATACTTCTACACTATTTAGTTCCTTTAAGCAATTGGGGATTCCATGCGTCACATTCAAACATTTCGTGTTTGCATCTATATTTAAAAAAAAGTATTGAGTTAAGATAATTTTAGTCTATCTTAAGTCTCTTTAATCCCGTCTGCTTGCAAATTAACAAATCGCGTGCATTAAAAAATAATGTATTTAAATGAAAAATATACATTGTGAAGTGGTGAAGTGACATATAATTATAATTAAAATAGCACAAAACAAATTACTGTATTTTTAATAAAACCAACCGGTTTCGGAAACACTGTTCATTCTTCAGGTTAAACTATAAACTAAACATTACAATTATATTTTTAGCAGCTTGTTTTTGTGTATACCTCTAGTATGACATAATTTTAAATATTTTTAATGACTTTTTTTTTTTCAATTGTATTGTATATTTTTTAATTGGATATTTGACATAACCATTGCTTACATAAAATATATGTACATGTTATCAAAATCTTGTATGTGCAGTGCCTCTTTAATTAAAAGTGGTGTTTGTTATATTTAAGATAGAACTTAAATAAAGAAAGTTCATTTTCTTTTATTATCCGTATGGAGAATATTGACTGCGGCATTTTTATTAAAACAATGATTGTTTATAATAATAAGTTTATAATAATCGGCAAATTCAAAAAAGTTATTATCTTTAAAGAATTAAAATGTCAAAATGTCAAGTTTGGTTTATCAAATTTAGAAATACAAAAAAAATCGTTAATATTTGTTTCTGGTGGTCATTGAGACCTATTATTCCCTTGTTTATAAATGCAAAATAAAAAACATTATGTTTTATACTCGAGTATATAGATATATTTATTATTATTCGCGATTACTAATTCATTTTTCCTGAATGATAGTCTTTAAATGACATAAAAGTAAAATGTAAAATTATTTAAAAACAATTAGCTTTACAACATATTATTAGAAAACATACTTTTTATGGTTGAGTAGTTAGAAAACCAGTTAATTTGTCTTGCTTTGGTAATTTAAAAATTCTTATCAAAAATTTTTTTGCTTACGGAGTAGGCAACTTTAGCATTTGGTAGAATAGATTGGTAATTTAAAAAAGTAACCCATAAAAACCAAGTTTTTATTATACTCCCTTTCTTTATAAAATATAACAACAATTAAAGACGAATTAAAACATATAACATAACACTAAACTTACAGTAATTTAATATATTTCTAAAATGTCAGATGTTTTGAGCTTTGATAAGACACTTCATGCTTTGAAGATTAAATTCTAAAAACATTTGTCAGTCAATTTAGATTTTCTACATTCGTAGTGAAGTACCTATTATTCAAACCGACGGAGTAATTCAAATTTAGAAAATATACCGCGACGTTATCGGGCCGCCGTAATCAAACTTTTCTAATGATTCCATTTTGAAAAAACTAATAAAATTTCAAAAAATCCGAAATTATACTATAATTTTTAATTTTTTTTAACGAAAATTTGATAGATCTTCTTGATCGTCGCCACGAGTTTGCTTGCCAAGTTTCAGCTCTATTGGATCACGGGAAAAGGGTCAAAAATCGATCCAAAGTTTTTGTTGACGGCAAGCAAGCAGACGCCACGAATTAATATAAAGGGAGTAAAAAGCAATAACACTGCACAAAAGAAAACATTTTAAAATTCAAAAGTAATAACACTCTAAATGAAAATCTATTCGCTGTGTTTGCCGTAAACCACCATTAAAGATTCAATAGAGTTCGTGTCATGCCCCGGACCAAAGAACTATTGCAAGACAGTCTCCTCACGAAGATGCAGCGGCCCCAGACCGATTCGTTTTCATTTCACCTTTATTGCGCCGTTAATGGATTTCACCTTCATTATTCCCACCTCTCGTGATTCACTGTCTCTCAAGTATTCCATTTCAGACACTGTATTTTTTTATAAATTATCCAATCCATAGTGTAATTTTTTTTTTGTAAATTATCCAATATACAGGGTGTACCAGAGCTACAACCTAGTGATGGAAGAAAAGTAACCGATATTATTAGTGTGCTGACTTATTCTGAAGAACTCCGGGTTTCTTATACGGGGTTTAACATGCAAATTTATATCAGGTAGAGAGAGAGAATCAATAGCTCCGCTGAGAATCTTGTGTAGCACAACGAGATCGGACATAAGGCGTCGTAATGAAATGTCAAATTCGATAAATTAGGGTTATGTTGAATTTAGATTTCTAATATCTCTGGATAACTTTGGTTTAGAAAAAAACTGCTCTTCAAAAATAATGTACAAAGTACCATATCCCATACTTTTTCTATCATGGGAGCTAGTTTTGTTATTTAAATACCTACAGGGTGTAACAGAGCTAGCAGCAGAAACTTGGCAGGTAGATTCCTGACTATGTTATGAGTCTAAAATGTAAAAGCAACCATGGCCTAATATCAATAGTTATAGAGATATGCAATATCAAAGTTTGTATTTTTTTTTCAATATTTCTTACTTATTTTTTGCAAAAAGTTGAACAATCATTACAGTAACTTATGAAGATTATGAAAAATTCATTCGCCTTAATACAAGTCGAATAAAATGATAAAAAACCTTGCAAAAATTGAAAAAAGTTATTTTTACAAGGTTTTTATCATTTTATTTAAGTTGTATTGAAGAAAATGAATTTTTCATAATCGATATAAGTTACTGTAATGATAGTTCAACTTTTTGCAAAAAATAAGTAAGAAAAATTGAAAAAAAAATGCAAACTTTGATATTCATATCTCCATAACTATTGATTTTAGGTCATTGTTGCTTGAACATTTTAGACTCATAACATAGTCAGAAATCTACTGGCCAAGTTTCTGCTGCTAGCTCTGGTACACCCTGTATAGTGTAAATCAAAATGTATTGCGAATACATTTAATGAAAAAATAATAATAGTCTTATTACAGCATGATTGATTTCTATTTTGGGTAAATCATAATCGACTGAATAGTTTGTTGGTGTAATGGTCATCTGATAGTCAGTGATTCTAGCCCCATTCTCGGGCATCATCAAGTTAGTCCTGTTCTCATAGCACAAGCGTTTAGTTTATTTTGAGAATAGTAAGAATATTGATGCGGCACGCATTCCGTGTTCGCATTTCTATTTTTTTTAACAAAAAAAATATATATTATAATAGATAATTTCATGTCTGTGTACAATGATGCTACAAATATTAAATTTATTTTTATTAGATTTTAATTTTTTTTTAAAAAGAGATGCGAACACGGAATACGTGTCACCTCGATATTCTTACTATTTTCAAACTAAGCTAAACGCTTTGCTTTGAAAATAAGATTAACTTGTTCGTCTGGCATAATTATCTAGCAGGTTTGGGGCATCAAATTTATTTATTAAAATTTGAACCCCCAACATGACTAGGCCCTCCTGTCTGCGCGACCCAAGACTACGGTTGATGCATTCCCTCAGCAGTACTTCATGGTGCATGAACGTAGGATATTCTCCTATTCTGCGCATGTATAAGTAACGCAAGAATTTATTTTGAATCTGCTCAATCATGTTGATGTATTTCCTTTGGTGTGGGCTCCACACTGCTTTTCCACATTCCAATTTTGAACGAATGATGAAGTTGTACATATGCTCGATGCATTTCTCATTTGAAAATCCTTTTGATATATGTGTTACGATATATGTGTTAAGTCATTCGTAAGAAGTTCATTCTTCTTCAGTCTATCGGACAACCTAGCTATCAGAAACTATGGATCAAATTTCCTTTTAACTATTTTCACTGCATTGTCAACTGCATTTCAGTATCGCAGGATGTGATCAAAATGCCCATTATCGCTCATACTTCCAATGTTTCCTTCAGCTCCAAAAAAATAATAAACAAAAAAGATTTGAAAATTTTTCAATTATGAAAAACAGAGAAGTATACATAAAAACATTTATTTATTAAAATTTTTCATGTTTAGAAATTTAAAACATTCAAATTAACACAAAAATTATTCATTCCAACGAACGAACATATTTTTTTGATAATGTTTAACTATCTCTGATTGAAATATCTCATTGTAAATAATAATTAGTACAATCTAATTGATATTTAGAAAACAATGAAAAATTAAAGCAAAATCGTTTATTTTCATTCATGAAATAACCTGCTCTTCCCTTGATAGGATCAACCGTGTATTTTTTATTTAATATAATTAATAAAAATATACTAAGTTTTCACCACTTTTGTATTGAAAAATATCAACATGTTTCAGAGCCCATGGCCCCTTCGTCAGGATACAATTGTATATTGAAACATGTTGATATTTTTCAATACAAAACAAAAGTGGTGAAAACTAAGTTAATTTTTATTAATTATATAAAAATAAGAATAATTTTATAATAAATATTTAATTAATTTAATAATTAATTATATAAATAATAATGTCACCACAAAATTATTTTGCTGTTTTTGAAAAAGTTTTTATTTTATGTTGCCATGTATCTTTATTATTATATTTTACTAATAAATATGCTGTCAATAAAATAATAATATTTGGTAAAAACCAGCATCGTATAAAAAGTTCGCGATATGAAGTAGGTACTTATACATTTTGGTTTTTTTTTTGGTTTGTTGTATTTGGGACCGATTCGATTGACCGAACAAAAATAAAAAATAAAAAATTGTGAAAAAGCTCGAACGCCAACGAAATTTTTAATGAGATGAAGAATGCGTTAAGCGACTGTGCAACTTCCTTTTCATATATAAATAATTAACCCATAAAAACCAACTCTTTATTATACTCCCTTTGTCTTTGAATCAGGTTTCTTGCCTACTGCACGCATCGGGTCATTACTCTACTACATTGATTCCAATTTGAAAAAAAACATTAAAATAGGGAAAAATCCAAAATAATACTATAATAATTTTAAAAAATAACGAAAATTTGTTGTTAGATCATTTTTATTGTCACCACGAGTCTGCCTGCAAAGTTTCAGCTCGATTGGATCACGGGAAAAGGGTTAAAAAGCGATCTAAAGTTTTTACGGAGACTACAAACCGCAGACACTACGAGTTAAAAGAATGGGAGTAATAAATAGGCTGCAGAATTTGATCATGATCATTCGATTTTAGAAGATATTCTCCTATGTAGGGCGTGTCGAAGAAAAATAATGTTTTTTAATTTTTATAATTCTCAATGTTTACAATTGGCGAAATTTAAAATCGTTTTTAAATGTTAAAATTTTATTTAAAATTCTAGATCAATACGCTAAGTTTTGTTTTCTAAGAGATCATTAAAATTAATATGTTTACCGCTCACGCAATGTGTTCAAAAAACGGAAACAACTCTTCGCCTGCTTGTTCTGAACAAAACAACCCAGAACTCACTACGAGGAGGCAGGTAGCTGCAAGTCGAGTTTTATCAATGCCCTTACCTAACCATCCATACAAAGCAGTGGTGTTTGTAATTAACATTATATTTTAAAACTAGTTACCGAAAGTTTTCAGTCTGACTTTTGGGAGAAATCTGACATAACTGATCTTGATAACAGTGTAGATCTAATGTAATCATCTCTAGTTTCATGTCCACATACTTTAGTTGAAACCTCGGTAACAAGTTTGACACGTCTCTCGACTGGCTGAGTTTGACAGGGAAACTTTTTGATGTCTCTGATGGTGTCGGAATTGATTAGTGATGTAATATCGTCATAACATACTTCCGTAGTTTTGGGAAAGGGTGTACCTAAGAGGCATGTATTCCAGTAAATATTTTCAGCGTAATTGGTAGCTCCAATGTGTATCTTAGGTGGTACAAGATGTCAAGTAGTTATTCCTTAAGACTATCTCGCTTTTAAATAGTAGGCCAGTGGTTGAAAGATTATCTATCCATCATAACCAATAGTCAATTTAGGGTGTGCAAAGAATGCTTTGCGTTCGGTAATTGTTTTAATTATCTGAAGTAGCGCTTGTTCAGACACAGCGGGAACCGTTCAGTTTCAGAATCGCGTTTCAAAACACGCGATTTGTGTCATCTGTTCACACAGCCGCGGTTAATAAGCGATTTGTGCGCGCGAAAATAAACGTCAGTTTGACAGTTCTGGTGCCGTTCTCCATCTTTGAATATCAGAGATATATTCGCTCATTACTTTGTTAACGACGGCCGTGTTCCATGGCAAGACACATAAATATCATTCTGTAAGTTCATTTTTGGTGAATAAATACCTACTTCTCTAAAATACTCTTTTTTTCCACCATTTCCAAATATCTCCACCAACTTCTGCCAAGCTTGGTTCTTGGCATATTTGAGTAATCCTCACACTGAAGATCCCATATTACAGGTCTTTTCTCCACTTCATCAATAAAAAGTTCAGTGTCAAAGCGATCCATAACCATAGAAAAGAGAATATAATCCACGCGTGCTCCTGTTGTGACATGGAACCGTGCGGTGCCCGCAACGCGACTGAACGCTCTCGTAAGGCTCCATAGTAATAGGATCGTGCGGGCGCCGTGCGGGTCTGTTTTCTAGCGGTTGGGTTGCGGGCACCGCAGCGGTTGACTAACCGCACGGTTGTGTCTGAACGATCACATACAAACCTAGGTAAATGAGACCCGCACGGATCTCATGCGATTCTGAAACGGCACGGTTCCCGCTGTGTCTGAACAAGCGCGTAGATCGTCAAATAAATACTGCGAGGTTTGAATTGCTAGAAAAACATATTTAGAGCCATTAGTAAAATATTTTTCCGTTTTGATATTGAACCTCACAGGAATTTATGATTTCAAGAAAAGTATAATGTTTCAAGTTCAAGTGGGAGAATACATAATTCAAGTATATACAACCTAAGCATTATTTTGGCTCAGCTATCTAGAATGTGACAGAGAACTAGATCTCGAGTTAACAAACCCTCTGTACAATATCAAGACTTTATTGTTTTGGATATGTCTAATAAATAATGCTGCTCTTTGCTCCGCACCTTTGTGTCTACTTCTAGAATCGAACAATTTTCAGATTCATCGTACTCAATCATAAGAAACTTTTCAAAACCAATAAATTAGTTTCAAAAACGTCAAGTTGCTCTATTTGTTTGCTAGTCTAGGAAACCTTTGCAGTGCAGTACGAAATACAGGTACAGGATACGAAAGGGGCGTATCAGTAAACTCAACGTATGCGACATGGAACACGCAAGTAGATACGTTCTAATAGTTGAAGAAAATGAATAGTTTCGTTTATTAATTTGTGTTACCATTTATTTTTCTAGTCTCTGGTTTGTCAAGAAAGTACAAAGATCTTAGAATTTTGCAATTAATGTTACTCGACGGATTGTTAAGCTAATAATTGATAAATCTAATAAACTTATTGTCACGTGTCGGGGCTGCGGGAGGAATGAATGAAAACGCTGTAAATTAATTATGGATTAATTAACTAGGTACTAATTAATTAATTATTTAATATACAAAGTCACTAACACTATTTTACTAAATGCTTTTCTTAAAATTATATTTTTTTCGCGATTTATCACTCGTAAATAGACACTTTATTATCGCTTTATCACTTTATTAACAATCACTATAACATTCCATCGTATTATTCGCTCCGATTTTCTTCGCTACTTAAGTAGGAACTTCGCTATATTATTCGCCTGAGTTATCGCTTCAAATGGCCACCCTGGCCGTCGCGGCCCGCGGCTGACTTTGCTTTTGTTTTCGCTGTCAACAACAACCTCTCACGCGCGGCCTGGCCCCGTAATTATTTCCGAGAGATGCGGGTACATTGTACTTTCTACATTTTTCTAGTGTTTAGAAGACGATTTCCGTGGCTTCTAGATTCTTGTAGGTGTTTTCCGAATGTTTCAGATGCCTCCAGAAAGCCGTAGAATGCCGTAGGCCGTTCTCAATTCTTCGATAGTGTTGTGACAAAGTGACAGAAGTGCGTAATTCATTTTAGCCTCGTTACATTATTTTGGACTTTCTCCATATTTGTCATGTGAACTGTATAATGATGGCTCCATATAACTTTATTAAGTTCTACTATTGGTCAAATCAGGGTCTTAAATAATAATATGAAAATTTCTTTTTTTTTTAATCTTAGTTCAATTTAAGTAAGAAACCTAAAGATCTTAATCCTCTATCAACTGTGGACAGGTATGGCGGACTAGAAAAAACTGATTGTCAACATTTAGACCTAGATTTCTTATTTCATCTACCACACTCAAAACTTTTACATTATCATCATTTACAAATCATAGAGTACCCAGTCTCCTAGCACAGAGTATACCCAGACTTTCTCTGTCAGGACCATTTTCTACTAGATTGCATTATTTTTTTACAATTCTCTTCTAATTCAATTGCCGCATTCGCTCAAATTATTGTTACAATCCTCTCTATCCCTTTACTTATTTAATACTAAAATCAATCATATAAATTAGCTACTAATTTATTCATTCTTCAATTCTTATCAGGAAGAAAATTATTTTAATATTAAATATAGTTAAATAATGATTTTGAAAACATTTTTTTCTGGTTTGAGCTTTCTGAGATATTCTGCCATGTTTCTTCGACCTTTATAGTCGACGTTTGAGATCCCATTGCAGGGTCCATCATCAGGGCTATATTTTGTTTCGAGTGTTGGTTTGGTTTGCAATACCGCGTCGAAAATTATTGGATCCGAAACTTCGGCCAGAAAGGTCATAGAAACACGACAGAGTATCCTAAAAAAAACTCAAACTAGAAGATTTTGAACGGTCGTGAAAATGATAAGATTTTGTTTCCGAGACCAAATTTCTTTGGCACGGAAATAAATTTTTTCCAATTTTAAAATATGATCATTAAAATTTTTTGTAGGTTCGCCTTATTATTTAAAAGAAATTTATATTCAACGATTGAACGCGATTCTTTTTGAAACAATTTTTGCACAACAACAAAAAGGGCTTTCTCAAGCAGCATAATATTTGAAGTATTAAATGAAATGTCTAAAACAATTTAGTACATTTTCAAAGATGATTGATTTCATCCGAAAAAGATGGAAATGTTTTTTTCCCCCAGTTGTTTAATAAAATTGAGATGAGATGAGATTACTCTTCCAAAAGCAAGTGATTCAATTGATTCAATTCTGATTTTGTAAAAGTGTTCGCAAATTTATTTTTCAATTGACGACATTTTGTTTTAATTCCCGTTTGAAATGGAGTGCAATTTTTACATTTAAAGATTTGCTAACTCGATATGCACGTCCACAATTGAAGATTATCAGAACAAGATAAAACCAAAATAATAATATAAAAATTGGAAAAAATACACAAACCAAAATATACAAACGTGAACATATACACACATTTCTTTGTAAGCAGTCTGGCTCCACAGCTGGTTCCAATATGTTAAAAAGTTACTACGAGTTTTTTAGTTTTGAAACAATTATGAAAATGCCATACTGAATAGTCTTATAAAGTATAATGTCTTAGTAAATAAGTCATTCTTTATTACAAAAAGCTTGAAGAGATGAGTTTGTGATATTTTTTTTTAAATTTAAAAAAGTTAATTATAAAAAATACTAGTTTTGTTTACTAGGGGATTTAATTATGCAAGAATAAATACTTAAACTGTTTTAAAAGTAAACGGAGGAGAACATAAACATCTCTCAAAAAAAGAAGTATGAAGAAGGAGTTTCGTTCATATCTGTATAATTTTATACTCTGTAGATAAATCTATTTTCCTGTTTCGAGGTTAACAATTATTTAAAATATACCTCTCTGGTTACTACCGGTAACCAAATATTATTTCGATACATTGAATTTTTAGTAGGACACTGAATGGAGCGGCACCCAAAATAACTGGGCCTCCAACTACTTAAAATGCAGCTATTTAAAGGGCTGTCTTTCTGTCTGTCCCCGTAACTTCGTGTAACATCCGCAACTTCTGTATAGTAATTTTTTTCTTACTTTTTCTTTTTTAAGTTTTATACGAAAATATTTTTTCTTTTTTTATGAATTGTAAAAGAACCGTCATTTTTGACGTGTTATAGCTAGTTACTTAATATCGGGGAAAAAGATAAAAATATTGTCTGAATATTGTGGGACTGTTTAATGAGAATTCCCATCGATAACAACATTGCTATTCTACTTCTCCAAGAAACGCGTGTGAAGATGATTTAGCTCCTCCTCCCTATCTCCTAGCTGCATTTTGCAGATACCCGAAACATGGTATTGCTACCTACATGAAGCCAAAAATGCTGAATATTACGCAACCAATCACAGGTGGCTATTACGCGAACGCAATTCTGGTTGGAAAAAATCATATATTTAATATCTACCAACGCCCTAACAAACTATGGCAGTCACCAGCATTGCCGTATCACCCGGCGGTGTACGTGGGAGGCTAATTCACGACCGTTAATTTGTACTAAAAATGACGCATTTAAGGTGTAGCTTAACCTTTAAATCGACTAAGTGTTGACTCTGAATTAGGGCCCAAATCAGCGATTGGGCTTCAGTATAGGACTGCCAACTAATTTACGATGCCAAATAAAAAAGGACATTTTCCTCATTATAAGGTGCCTTACAAAGCGAAAAGCGTTTCATAAAAATAAAAAAACGAGTGTTTTTAATTCCATATGTGTGATTATGGAGTTCTACAAAATTACCTCCGAAACAATAAATACGACCCTAGTACTAGTAAAGATGAAAATATATATACAAATGTATAATTTAATTATATCATACAAATATAATAGAAAGATTGAGAAAACTGATCTACATTTTTTACAATCTACGCAATATATTAAACAAAAATACTACTTGCATGGTGTATTACGCATTGGTGCATTCCCTGTTACAGTATGGTATTATTGGGTGGGGAGGGGCTTATAAGTCCACCATTATCATAATATAAAAAATAATTATTAAAACAATTCTCAAAAAAACTTATGACTATCCTACTTAATGTACCATTACTCACAAAAATATACCAAACAAACTCCCTATGCCAAATTAATAAAGATTATTTTACAAATAAATCTCACCCCTTAAACTGTTTAAGTAATAGACATAGAACAAAAGGACAAATAAAGATACCAACCTTAAGAACCACCATGGCACAACATCATTCTACATACTTGGAAGTTAAATGGTATAATACATTGTAGTCGCAAAACATACTTCAAGAAAGGAACATAAGAAAGAAGTCAAATCCGTGATTTTGGACAAAGATATATTTTAACATTGCTCACATGTCTCAAATGGTTTCTGTATTTAAAAAAAATACTACTTCTAAATGGTTTCTGCTTTTGTACTCTAATTTGGCTTGAAAATACTCCTCTCATAAGCTCGAGCTTTGGCTCGTATTATGGGGAGTAAAATGTCTTTAAAATGTTATAGCATAGAATTAATTTATAATAAAAAACATTATTATGTTTCTACTGTATAAATAAATATAATAAATAAAAAATAATAAAACACTGACTTAATCACCATATACAAAGTATTAAATGGCCACGCTGATGTGCCTTCTTTACTGAGCCAAATAAATTTCAATATCCCTTACGATAGACTCAGAAATAATTAACTGTTGTTCCTTAGCCATCATAGAACCAACTACAGATTCTATGCTCCCATGTCACGGTTATGTCGTCTTATAAATTCAAGACAGGGTCTGGACTTCTTTGGTGTAATTCTGTCCAGATTCAAACAATCTCTGATTAGATAGTCTAGATCTTGTCTACATCTTGTCAGTACTTTTCATTTGTCCTTGCTTTTCTTTTAAATTGCTATAACTTTTATTCTCTTGTATATTACACTCATTAGGGAATGAGCATGCAGAGGCGGGTGATATTTTTGCTGATAGTATAACTGTTTATAGGACAAAGCTGATACAATTGTTTACATCCCAACGAAATGGAAATGGACAATAAATCTTTCTATTTTACCTTTAACTATTATTATTTGTACCTTTAACTTTATTATTATTTTATCTTATGTTTTTGTTATGTTTTTCTGTATTATTATTATTATTATTACCTTTTAACTATTATTATTTTAACTGTCTTATGTTATTTAAAAAAAAATATATTCTGTATATTGTAAAAGCCCATAAGGGCGTTAAATAAATAAAAAAATAAATAAATAAATAAATAAATAAATAAATAAATAAATAAAATAAAAAATAAAAAAACAAATAAATAAATAAAAAATAAATAAATAAATAAATATAAATAAATAAATAAATAAATAAATAAATAAAAATAAATAAATAAATAAATATTATGTTGTTCATGTTATGTATTATATTTTATTGGATTAGGTCCGTTAATTTAAATAAATAAATAAATTAAATAAAAAATTTTAAAAGTGATGTTATGCAGTTTTTCTTCATCCCCTTTCAAAGGGCGCCCGCATTGGAACATATGTTAAAAAAAGCAAGCAGCCAAGTGGAGGGATAAACAAAAAACTACGGAGAAACACGGCGGGCACGTTTCATGATATTTTCTCATTAGCCGATACCCGGGGGCCGCCAGCCCGCACCGAAACAATTGCACACGGCAATCGATAGACCAGGTAGACAGCGAAACATGTACGGCGCATCGAAATGCGGAGAACCGCAATTCGTTCGGTCCGCTT
Organism: Agrypnia vestita; assembly: GCA_016648135.1. Taxonomy (NCBI): domain Eukaryota; kingdom Metazoa; phylum Arthropoda; class Insecta; order Trichoptera; family Phryganeidae; genus Agrypnia; species Agrypnia vestita. Next base: position 25,708 of record JADDOH010003003.1, read on the forward strand.
TAGTGCTGATGGACTTTTTTTTCATCTTAACCCTCTCTTACCTGTGATGGGTTACTACTACACATCGCTTCTAATATGTCAGACGATCATTGAACACGGAGTAATTGCGTGGGGAGGAGCGACGTTAACGGCAATTAATCCTTTAATTATTGTCCAGAAAACAATTTTAAAAACAATCTTAAGAACACCGATTACTACAAGTGCAGACGAAATATTTAATAAATTAGAAGTTTTTGATGTTAGACAAATAAATGCCAAAACTGTCCTAAATTACATGTACAAACACAAACAAACACATTTCACACACACCCAAAACACTATACATACACACAGAAACAAAGATGCTATTCAAGTCCCAAGAGCGCGAACCACGTATGGACAAAGGAACTTCAAACACATAGGCCCAAAACTGTACAATACAATGCTGGAAAGGGTATCACAAATTAACCAACCGAAAAATGTAAAAACAACTATTAAAATTTGGGTAAAAGAGATGGGTCGACCAGCAATTGGGAAACTCATCCAAACAAATTGAGAATTAGAAAAATTGAGATTGTGTTAGTGTATATTTACATGTGCCTAAGTGTAGGCGATTATAAATCTTTTTTTAAAACTTATTTATTCAAAATGTACTTTTTGTTTTAACCTATTTTGTATAAATGTACTTACATATAAGTTATAATTGTAAACTTTGCCTGTCTCAACACAGAGCTCTCTAGTGAGACAGGCATTGTATAATCTAACTCGAACAAATGTAAAAGTAAAGAAATGAAATAAATTAAATAAATAATAAATAAATAACCTTTAATAATTATAATTGGATAATTCATATAGCGCCGTTTTCGCGAATACACACCTCAAGGGCGCTTTACACAGAAAAATTATCTTACAAAACAACTTACTGCTAAAAGAGAAAAAACTTATTTACTATCACTTATTCAGTGGGTGACATGCAAGAAATGGAATTAAAGTTTAATACTATAATAGGTGGGAGTGCCTGAAAGAATTAGGTGTTTTCGCGGAGTGCACAATAGGATTGTAAAACATTAGCTAGTGTTGTTGTGGTCAGATTCTATAGGTTTTTATAGGATTGTCTAAATAAATGCGTCTTAAGTTGTTTTTTGAACTGTGGTAAGCTGTCTGTTTGTCTCAGTTTATTAAGTAGTTTGTTCCATAACTTTGGTCCAGCCATCGCGAAAGTATGTTCACCGAAATTAGTTTTGTGGACGCGATTTACTTCAGCTAACCTATTTGTATTAGATGTTGATGCTGAGCGAAGTGTTAGTTGTCTATTATTTGCGGAGAATGGAATGCAGAAGTCGGTTTAATATTTCTATAAATATAATAAATACCGGGTTAAGATTTTAGGTATTCCTCCATAATATATTCACACATTGAATTAAAATATAATATTGATAATATTATCAGATTTTATCGGGTACATCAGAGGTACGTTGTGAAAATCTGAAATAAATTCACCAATTTAATCAAACGTGTGCAAGTGTACGGAGAATAAACAGCGCTGTGAGTAAAGGTACAGATACGCATACTTATTTAATGGCAAAAATAACCAACTGTACACACTTGCTCATTACTGGCATGCTTATTAGTGGCATGCTCATAAATAAGCATGCTCAAAGCTAACAATCAAACACACATGCTTATTAGTGTCACGCTCTTGTCATACAATAGAGACGCTCTTGTTCAAAATGGAAACTGCATACTGAAATAGAAAATTCAAGTGAACCATTAAGTATAAAAGTTCCCGAGATTCCATCCGCACATTTTTGATTTTAGTTTTTATAATTTTTATTGTATGATTTGAATCATTCATGCCCATTAATAATGTTTCATAAACATTATTTCTTACTATAATATTTTTACACAACGGTGACCGAGTATTCCACAGACATTCGTGATTCCTATAATAAGTCACGAAAAGTAATGTTTTATCATCTCCCCAACGCGCCATATTTGTTTCATCTGTGGCGGACTTAGAAGATCGCATTGATAATACTAGCCGCGAAGCCCGCGAATGACATAAGCATGCTCATAATAAGCAAGCCTGTTCACACATGCTCCAAAGATACCCCTTCTCTATGGTGAATGACAGTGGCATGCTTATAAATCAACCGGCGGTTGATTTTTGAGCATGCCACTAAGTCACACGCTCATTATTAGCGATGTGCGTACACACATGCCACTAATAAGCAAGGCCTAAAGAAGGTCGATACTGCGCATGCTCACGTGCCACTAAATAAGCATGTGTATCTGTAGCTTAAGACGCGACGATACGTGAAGTGTGTGCGGGAAGCGCGAAACTATAGTCGCGTCTCACTCTTGCCTACTTCGCTGTAAGGAAGCGCGAGAAATAGAACACTGTGTTTTGCCGTTTCGCAGTTCCCGGTAGTAGCTCTCGGGCATTCATCCAAAGTGGTTGTGTAGCCTGTTTCGTGAGCGTTGCCAGAGGGTGTTTTCATGTTTTCAGCAAATAAACCTCAATTATAATTAATTTAAGGAGTTTGCTATAAATGTACTTATTTTTCAGATTTCAAATCGCTAATTTTTGATTGTGTATTGACTACACAGCACCGGAACGCGCGTATTTATTTTAGCACCGTAAGGGAAAGGTTAAAATGGCCACAAACTTTAGAATCTTGTTAGTATGAACGTATAGAGGGTTGTGGTGATGCAATCCATCCACATATTTCGAACGAACCTAACAAGAGCCCGAGCGGGTTGTGGAAATGGTAAACATTACATTGTGTAAAGTGATCACTTGGCTTCTCGACCAGAGCTCCGATTCGAATCATGGGAGGACATAATACATCCAATCATTTTTGTGTTTTGCCACGTAATCGAGCCTCACAATTAGACACAGCATCAACATTTAAAAATACAAGTATACAATAAGTCATGTTGCAGGATTTAATACCAATATATCGACGAGTATTCTGTAGGCCAAGTGACACTAAATCCAAATTAAGTGCTGAATGAATATTTTACAATACTAGATGAGAAAAAATTACAATTATAATTAAAGATTTATGTTTAAACAATGCCGAATAGCCCTTAATTGGGGTTAATTCGATGGACAAAGGATTAAGTCCTGTACTTTAGTTATTGTCAAGCGTGGGCGGTGTGTTAGTTATTTCATTATCGCTTACAATTTAGTACCCAAATAATGATTAATAATAATGGCACTGTTATCCTAATTATAAAGGGTAAAATCTGTTTGTGTCAAGCAGCAAAAATTTATCAGCTATGTTGTTTTCAAATATCCATTGTCAAAAAATAAAACAAGATTTCATATTATTGATTCATATTTTTAAATTTTTCAGTAAAAACTATTGTTATGGTTTTGCGGCTTTTTGTGGGATTCAAATCAATAATTTAAAATAATTAAACTTTTATTTATAAAAAAATATACTGGACACTTTTTCTTAATAGGTACGTAGGTACTAATTTCGTATTCAAGAATATTTTACACGTAGGTATAGGTCTTTTCATATAAGCTTGCAATTGAGTTAGTGTGGATAAAGTGTGTAATACGCGCATTGTTTCAATGTGTTAAGTTTACGGTTACGCCCCTCTCGTATCCGTAAACTTAACACAACGAAACAAGCGCGTATTACGCACTGTAGACGCACACTAACTCAATTGCAAGCATATATGAGAAGACCTATACTCTGGTACACTTTTTTCGTTGACTGACTATATTCGCTCGGACCGCCTGTTCGCTTATCGGTTGATGGTTTTCAATATCTGTCAAATACAAGACTGTCTGCTCGCGTACACTGTTTTGTAATCTATAGAATTTTTTTTCTCAAATCTTCCGGTATATTTTCGTGTGTTCTACCGGTTTCTAGATGTTTTCTATTTATACTAAAACGTACAGAAAGTTGGGATTTTAATATTATGAACAGTTCATTTTATTTCTAGAATCTCGTGATATGATTTAAAGGATGCATGAATTAGCACGAAATTTTTTTTCAGGATTTTGCAATAAATACATACCACGTCAACCCTCTACCTTTCCCAAACATAGTTGCATAAACGCTTGCGCAATGAAAATAGAACTCACTTGGTGACCTCCTGCAATGAAATTTTAACTAGATCCACTAGTACTAGTACTCCAACTAAAACACTAGATCTCAAGCAAGCTACTCTCAACTACATAGATAAATTATATTAATCAATATACATTATAGATGTCTCATAGATAAATTATTTTTTTATGGGAAAATGGGTATGGTAGTCTTTGGGTGTTCATAGATCTTACCACCTCCCATACGGCGGGCTTAAGTGATTACTTTACACATAACATCTATAACATAACATGCAACAATTGTGATGCCATGTGTATCGGGCAATGTGGTAGAGATATAGGCACAAGAATAAAAGAACATCTAAGAGCATTCAAAGGACTATCCGGATACTCTGAGATGGCGGACCACTGTATTGAACATGATCACTTGTTTGACCAAAATAATGTCAGGGTCCTACATCTAGAGGCGAAGGGTCGTAAACTGGATGATATAGAAATACTAGAAATTAATAAATCAATCAAAAAAAAAATAACCTAATAAACATTCAAATACCTGCGTCATCTCCATTGTTAAAATAAGTATTATTGTATGTAAAAATTAATTACTGTTGTATATGTCAATAAATATCTATCCCCCTTCCGTCATCCCTTTACTTTACATTTGTCGGTCATATTGATTTACAATTAGTTCTAATATTGCCTCTGAAGATCATGGTTGCGTCCGTCGAAAGCGCTTAGGCTTTATAACTCAAACTAGCTGGTTGGCCCTGCTTCGCTCGGGACCATAATTCGGTAAGCATAGAATTGGGTTGACGTCTCTTTTTTGCTGGTTTAGGCACCTGTGATTGGATTACCTTGCTGGACCGTCTTCGCTTTGCCAAAATATCAAAAGATATTTTAGCGCACAAAAATATTCAAAATTTTTCCACTTAACATTCCAAATGACCCATAATAATTAACACCTCGAACCCCCCCTCCCCTCACCTACCCCCTCAACCATCCCTTCACCGTAACATATTTGCTTGTTTCAACTTTTAAGATTAGTACACAATAATCCTGAGGAAGAGAACAATGTTCTCGAAACATGTAGATTTTTTTAATCTAATATAGTGGTGAAAACAAAGTAATTTGTGTTTTAATTTAATATAAATAATATATATCCTATCATCTCAATTCTCTATATATATATATTATATATATCATATATGTATAAATCATTGTGCTAATATTTTTATTTTACGTTTTTACTTCAAACGAAATCGAGACGCAAATAAGATGCCTCAAGCTGAGGAATGTTTTAAATAAACCATATTTTAATAAATCGGGTGGATATGTAAGTAAGGGAGCAAGATGTTCTCCAGCATGATGGAGGGTTGACGTAAAACAAATCACACGATCATCAGTACACGCAAGCTCGCACGCAGCACAGGACCAGGAGAAATGGAAAAGCATTACTAAAGTGGCCACGGAAATGTGATGGCATCCGGGAGAGCTGCGCTCGGTAATGGGCAATATAAGAGAGTCTGAAACCCGTACACAGGTAGGCAAATAAACCGGTGCTGTTTATTAAGCATATAAAATACACTTGAGATACGGCAAAGTCAAGATATTCAAAAGGTACGGTTTCATCTTTCTGGGTCATTTATTTCGTACCCGCGCCATATCCAATTCCACGCTGCATACAGAATGTTCTTTAAAAGATTGGATTTAAAATATTTTTTGGCATATTTAAAACGTGAATTACTTTTTTTTTCCAATTGATTGAGCAACATTGTAATAAACATTATTTTTAAATATTGATTATTTTATTTGTATATTGTGACGTAATAAGTCATATTCGTCACACTTCTTCGCGGAACAGTAAAACAAAAAGAAATATTTAAATCACCGCGCATAATATTACTGATGAAATCATTCGAGTCCACGTAGGTACTGTGCGCGCTTTTCAGAACCGCGTACATTTGCGAACTTTTGGCGGCATTATCGGTCAATTCGGGACAACATGGCGTGATTCGGGCTTTGACACTCTGCCTCACGAGATGTGAAAACTACGCACCCTGTTAAGAGGGTTCCTACGACGGGATCACAAGGTGAAGCCGTCTTCAGATGTCAAGCATGCGGCCTGCTGAGAGCTCGAGGTCCAGCACAAGGCCAGGGGACCACCTGGCAGTGTAGGAGTCTGCATCCATGGATCCAGTGGATGCCGGTCTCACCCTGACCTAATGTAGTACATCTTGGCGTAATGCTGAGGAGATAAGCATTGTCAGAACAGTTCCATTCTTACGCCAAAAGACCTGGTATTATATGAGTTTTTCAAGTATTTTTCAAGTACCCATCATACCGTTCAGCGTCACGGGGACGTAAAGTTTTGTAAAGCACGAAGCTTTGGAAGAAATATGCAGCATCTGAGATCTATTCATAAGGACATGCTGAGCATCATGTGGATGCGTTGTTGTACGTGTTAATTGTGTCTCATCCAATTTGAATGTAAATTCTTACCTGATGATTTCCCGTTCCCCGACATCTGCGCTGGCGCCACCGCCTGTAGAGTTTTAAAAATATAGTTTAAGCTGTCTTCTCCCTTGTATCGCGGCCGTCAGCGACGATGTCGCGGAGAGGGCAATTTATTTTAAATTAGAATATAAGATTTCAATGAACCAAATTTACCATATCTTTGAATTTGCCTGTTGTCGCTCTTTCATGGCACAGATCATTGTTAGTAGTTTATTGAATAAATGCTTATGTTGATTGCACAAAATGTATTGTTATCGTGTTATGTGATTGTGTCAATAATCTATGTTATGTAAACCCATCTTTGTTAATCTGTTGCAACTTGAACTTGTTAATATGAGAGGCACCTGAAGCGGCTCGAGAGAGAGAGTTCAGTGCGCATATCACCGAAAGGACCCTGAGATTGTAAAAGAGGAGTAAGGTTAGTCCCATTCTTCTCCGATTGAACTAGCTGGTGATGATGAGGGGTTCAGATCATGAGGATCTGAACTTCACGTCATTTACTTTTATGTGAGTTTTTTTTCACCAAAATGTTCTAGAAATTACCATTCCATCATCAGGGAGCTGTATAACTGTCAAAAAATTCGAATGAAATGTCTATAAGTATATTTGTGGTTTTTGTGTTTAGTTTGTAGAGTTCCATGTTTATTTTTTAAATATTTTAAACAAATTAATTTTTTATAAATATTATTATTAATTTCTGCAGGTTAAGTATTATTTTATATGTAACAGCTATTTCGGTTTGTAAGGTCATTATCAAACGTGTGTATACTACGTATAAACGACTTACTTATAAGGTATAAGTTACCCCTTCCCCTATATTAACACTCTTTTTTATGTGGCTTTTAATGTTGCATAAAATAAAATATATCAAACTAGCTATGCTCGCAGCCTCGCATTCGCAGATTTTAAATAAATTTTGGTCATATTTTATCAATAAGTGTATTAACCTTAACATATAACATAACATCGTCGCAGATTTTTATAGAACTTTTTCAGTTCTACAACTTCTCTATTGAAAGTATTTAAATATCTCTTACCGTTAAGGCAGCGTTTGTAAAAAACGCATTGCTCGATCATTTTTTTGTTGACTTTAGTGGTAAAATAAGTCACCATGAAAAGTTATTTTATTTTAACAGGATAATTATATAGCCAATGTCCACGCTGAAAGTCCATTCTACATATTGATGAAAAAATTTTTGAAATCGGATAAGTAGTTTCAGAGATTACTTCCTATATCCAAACTTACAAGCTTTACCTCTTTATATAGTAGTATAGATAAGTACATTAAAAAAATATAAAATAGGCTACCTTACTTAAGGGACATCAGTATGGATGTTTGTGCCAATATTAATTTAATGCTAATTGGGATGTTTAAATACTCTACTAGATTCTTCTTTTGTGGATATATCATTAGCAAAAATATGTATGTAGTTTAATAGATCTGTTACTTTTTTATTTTATGAACAAAATTTATTTACAAACACCCTTTGAATAAAATAATTTTCTGAAGCAAGATATTCCTGCAATTTTAAAATTAAATGACTGCAATGCTATCGCGTCCACTTGGTATGGTTCGTATTGCGATAATTATATTAATTTCTGCTTTTACTGGGATTTGATTAAGCGTGGGCGAGAATGCAAGTAAATTTAGTGAAGATAAACACGGAATTTCAATACAGGAACCAGCACCCAAGTTCCTGGGGGATAAAACAATGATACTGTCTGGATCCAGAGAAATTGATGGTGCTAGGATGTTTTATTCCCTAAATATAGTATGGCTCTCTATTGAAGGAAACGATTTATAATAACTGGGATGACATTTAATAATAATATTCTGCAAATGTTTATGCGAGTGCGGATTATTGCTAGTTTTCTTGTTAAAAATAAATTTCAATAAAATATTAAATCATAAAATATTTTTAAAGAAATGAAGATATTTACAACAAAAAATAATACTTTATTTTATTAGCAGCTATACTCCGTCAAAAATGATATACTTTTTATGTTATTGATGGACAATATTAAGTCGAGATTTATATATTTCTTATTAACTTCATTCGATTTAATACAAATTAAATAATATGAAATATTTGTTCGAATTTCTGTTGAGTAAATTTCTGTAATTATTTTATTTGACTTGTATTAAGAAAAATTATTTTTTAATATTTCACATGAGGTATTTTCATGATAGTCTAAAGTTTTCTAGAAGATAAGTCAGAAATATTTTTAAAAAAGTAACTTTGAAGTCGATTATCTCTATAAATATTGATATTACGTGATACTATGACATTGTCTCTTCAACACTTTCGACTTGTATTCAAAATATTTCATAGGTTGGAATTTACTTGTGAAATATTTTGAAATAGATATGTTTTACTCTTCATATAAAGCCAATTTAATAAAAATATATGAGTAATTTGCAAATTAAAGAGGCATCAATTAAAAATATAAACACGATGTACGTAAGGTTTAAAAGACTTGATCTTTGCTATTTCTTATCTATTATAAGAGAATAATAGATTAAGAGAATAAGTAAACTTTAATAATTTACCCACAATAAAAATGATTGAAGATTACAATACATGTAAGTACAAGTTGAAATGTTTTTTTTGCGTTGAATGTTAGAAGATTGTTGTCAAGCCACGATTTTATTGTATTAGTATTCTCGTTTGCCAATTCGAGAACTTTTGCCCATGAGGAATAATCTGTTAATAGTCCGGTGTATTCTGCGTGGAATGCTAGTTCACCGTTGATTTTGTAAGTGAGAAATAGTAGAGGTCTGGGGACCTTACCTTGGGGGACTCCAAATTCAGCTATTGGTGGATTACTTAGAAAACCGTTTGATCTGACTATCTGAGGTCTGTTCGATGAGTGGCTTTTTGCCCGTTTGGGGCTGTGTGATAAATCGCGTTTCCTTTTGATTCTGGTAAGAGTTGTTCGTGGGAGGTACTGTCGAGTATTTTCAGTAGCAAATACTTGATTTGTTCAAATTACTTTGTGTGATGGTGGATGTTTTGCCGTTGCGTCTTGTGTGCATATTCCTCTGGAGAACCCAAATGAATTCTCACTTATTGTAAGATTGACTTTTGTGATTAAATTTAGTATCTTTTTGACTGCTTATTCAAAAATTTTCGATACGTTAGATAAATAGTGTATTACCTAATTCTCATTGTTTGTTAAATTAGATTATACCACCGATATGATTGTAAGTGATTATCCCTCGCCACTCACAAGAATCTTAATTCTTTTAGGTGAGGTAAAATATATAATAATAACTTGATTGTTAATATTTACTAGTTATCATTATCGTAAAAGAAATCATATGTATTATATATTTAATAAAAAATACTTTGGACTTTTTAACTGCCGATTAGGCTGCTTTATGGATTAGACGCCGGTCCACCACTCTCCAATATGCTGGTCTTGCAGCCAGAAGGCGATGGTCTTCCGGAGAGTCATTCATCACGTCCTCGGCACACGTGATTCCTGCCTCCGGAGTCCGAGCTTCGTCTCCGAAGTACGATGTCCTGGCTGCTACCGTCTCAAGTAATCAAACAAGGAAGTCACGTCCATTGCAGACGCCGAAGGTCCCGTGCCGAAATCTCAAGCGGATTTAAACGGACGACAGTAATTTAGGTGTGTTCGGTGACGTACGAGTGACGTGTGATACAAGAATAAATAGGATCAGAACCAGAAGCCATTAGAGACGATTAAGCGATATAGTTGATGATTAGAAGGTATAGGACATATGAAGGAAATTAAGATATATAGAAAACTATGCTATCTTGTTTTTAAAACCAAATTTATTAATGAATTAGAAAGACAAACAGAAAAATCTAAACCACGAAAAAATATTTTGGCTACTACCTGGATTCGAAAAATTTAATCTATGGACAAAAATAAAAATTAATCAATTGATAAAAATGTGAATAACATATAAGGTCTACATATTCACGGAAATCTACAAGGCTCCTACAGCTTAATGGTCAAAACACCGGCCTCGGAAAGGAGGTGACCCGGGTTCGAATCCAGGTAGTAGCCAAAATATTTTTTCGTGGATTAGATTTTTCTGTTTGTCTTTCCAATTGATTTATTAATTTGGTTTTAAAAACTTCACAGAACTTCGTTCCGAAAAATTACAACTTCACAAATATGAATGTGTTCTTAAATTTATTTATGTTATCTTGGGTTGGAGCGGAGCTGCAAAAACTATACTCAATCAATTAGCAGTTAATCAAAAAACAATTCTGAGAATCATTTACAGAAAACCTTATAGGTTTTCTTCTGATTCATTATTTAAGGGATGTCAGCTTCTAGATATACGTCTACTCTATGTGAAAATATTAATCCTCTATTTTCATCACAGAGTCGACCTTCACTTTTAACATTATTACCAAATAATGCTAAAAATTTCACGATTTAAAAGCAAAAAGGTTTTTCAATACATGGCTAATAAATTTCGGAAGAAAAGAAATCGAAAAAAGGTTGATGAAAGCAATCTCGTGAACTAAAACGAACATTAGTTTTTAATTTCTTTTAAAAAATTATTACTCTTCTCATTCACTTCTTCATTTACTTCTTCTTTTCTACGTTATGTTTATCCTTTTGTTATTGCATTTATTTATATGTGAACCTGCTCAATTGTTAAACCACGTCCGGTTGACACTCATTGAAAACGGTTGGAAAATTCCGAGAATATATTTATTGTATAAATTTTCTATCATATACTCGAATCAAAGATTAATATATTTATTTAAGTTTTTGATTTAAGAAAAAATTTTGCCGATGTTGTTTGTATAAAACACTGTTTTATATATACATTGAAAAATATTATTATGAATTAAAATATTATTAAAAACATATACATACAAATATATTATTACATAATTAATGGTGCTCTAAATGCAATTATGGCCAATAATAATCTGTCAAAGGAAGCAAAACTAGCGGTACATAATAGTGCCAATCCTGATGTATGGAAGTGAAGCCTGGAAATGGCAAAGGTGGAATGAAAGTAGACTGAATGCGGTGGAAATGTCACTAAGACGCTTGTGTAGAAATCTTTGGTCGACAGTGTGAGGAATGAACAAATTAGAAGTGAATGTAATGCTGGCTGTAGTGTGGTAGATAGATAAAGAAAGGACTGCTGAGATGGCTTAGTCATGTAGCACGTATGAACGAGGAAAGAATGGTTAAGAAAATATATAAGACTTGTGTTGAAGGCAATGGGAATAGAGGGCATCCGCGAAAGACCTGGCACGATCAGACAGGTACAAGTATTTGAGGATGGCCTTATTAAAAGTCTCAACAACCGTAGAACTTGTATGAGAAGATGTATGAATGTGGCTGGAGCAAAAGTGGTATGCCAGGATAGAAGACTGTGGCGTTCAATCCTCTCTGCCTACCCTTGCGGAAAATGGCGTGATGGTTAGTTAGTTAGTTAGAAATTGCAATGGCATTTCTGAGTTAGAAAAGGCTAGTGATATACGATCAAAGACAAGAAGGGTATGTGATCAATACTAGGCGTATCGCATATATTGATTAATAAAAATTCAAATTTAATACAAGTTTAACATTAAAAAATAAAAATGCTCCAATTAGTTGTGATCCATTGAATTGTAAAATTACAAAACACATGATACTTAAATGTTTTATACTTTCATGTAAAAGTCGATCCTGTTATGAAATAAAATAAAAACATATTATAAATTTGATTACCTTGTACAAAGTTTCTGAGAAGAGAGACGGATTTCATTTTATGGCTGGAGTTTTATTGGAAAAACGTTCGAATTTTTCATGGACATGAGTAACACATTATATTATTTTTGTAAAATACGAAAATTAATAATGAATATTTTAAATAGGAAAAATTGTATCTATGATCATAGTTCCAAAAATATAACAATAGTCCACAATTTCATAAGTTTATAAAGGTTGAAACATACTACTAAAACGCAACGCGACGTGACGTGTCGACATTTGATGCGAATCGTGCACATATACAACACGCCACGTCACACGCTTTTCTAGTATCATTGCTTCGCGAAGAATGGAGATGTATTAACGTGGCTATGGATTTACTATTTAAAAACGTGCTGGATGAAGATTTTGAAGAAGATTTATATACACAGAAAGAGTTGAAAAAAAAAAATTCTAACCAAGCAATATTTCTAAGACTATGATCACGGTATTGGCTTGAACTCAAATCATATAACAATTCTAATAATCAACTGCTCATCCGACATTTTAAACAAAAACTAACAAAAAAATATATATAAAAGACTGACGCGTGGTGTCGGGTGTTAACAAGAAACACACTGCGTGCGTTGCGTCGGGTGGCGTGTGTGCCCCCTCTCCCGGCAACACGCCGACCTGTATCGACTGGATGCTACCGCGTGGGGTTGCGTTTCATCACATGGCGTGTTGCTTATTTGTATCTGACCATATTAAATATATGAGCTTGATAAGTACTGACATGCGTGGCGTAGCATAGCGTCGCGTCGCGTTTTAGTAGTATGTTTCAACCTTAAGGATTCAAAAAAAAATTAAAATCTATTCTTTCGAACGTGTTTTTTAATAATTATAAATTTTCCGCTAATTTTAAGTCGAGTTCAGCAACAAACTCTACCAGTCCGTAAACTACAGTAGTAAGTACTAAGAGTGTTGACAGAATTATAAATGTGAAGAAAAAATAAATATGAAAAATAATTCGCCCCATTTTTACTGTAATTTGAAGAAGAAGCTTTGCATTTTTGGTATGAGTAAACTGTTTAAAACTTCGTAGACAGAAGCACTCTTGCTCTGAAAAAATATATTTTATAGTAAACTATTGTTTTTCTTTATTTTTTTTATTCTTTATTTATTTTAATGGTTCACAAACAGTGAAAAACACAAAACATGATATATATAATACAATTTTAATTTAATTAGTTTAAATGTGAACACGGCTAACATAGAGATAAAATAAAGGCTAAAACATCTAGAAGAAAGAACAGAAAAAAGTGATTTTATAGAGTGACGTTGAATAAAGAGATTAACTGTTCGAAGAATATTTTTTCTTCTTCTGTATGAAGGCTTGAACTTTGTGGTGACATTATTATTAAAATAAAACACAAATTACTTTGTTTTCACCACTATATTAGATTAAAAAATCTACATGTTTCGAGAACAATGTTCTCTTCATCAGGATTACACAATAATCCTGATGAAGAGAACATTGTTCTCGAAACATGTAGATTTTTTAATCTAATATAGTGGTGAAAACAAAGTAATTTGTGTTTTATTTTAAAGAGATTAAATAACTAATTTCAAAAGTTTGGTAATAGTTCTCTTATATTCGTGGAAACTGTCATGGAATATGTCAATGAGGACCTTATGGTTATTTTCTATTTTGCTGTATGACCTCAACATTATAGATAAATAATTAAAGTGGGCCATATTGTTATTGTAAGTTCAAAGAGCAAATGTACTAGGTATATGTCCTAAGAAGTTATCATTAATAAAATTGGGTTCTTCCATTCTTGCATTCGTGTCATATTAAATATGCCGTACTTTTATGTATTTCCCAAAGCTCCACAAAGTCATTATTTCTAATGCTGTCTCGCTTGTAGGTACACAAAGCAAATTATATCAATCAGGGCTTAGTCCTTCAGGGAGTTACAATTTGATTGATTGATTGCCATTAAACTATTTTCATGCATCTATTTTGACAGCATAGTAAAGTTTAAATCTTTCAATAAAATACATTTATTAGTAAAATTATCTAATTATATTATAATTACGCTAAAAACGTTGCAACCGTCTCCGTATTTAAATTGTTACCAGCTAAAAAAACATATTAGAGAACATTAAAAGATTATTTATCATTAAAAGACATCGAAATAAGAACAAACTGATAATAAAAAACATTCAAACTAACCAAAATGAATCATAAATACGAAAATTATTTGTGTTTAAAATATTTAAGTGGAATATTTATCATAATCTGTGTTTTTTTTTCATAGAAAACGGCGAAATATTTTTTTGTGCTGGTAACTGACAACCGACTAACGTTTGACGTTTGACACCATTTAAACCACCAAAAAGCTTTATGATATTGACGTTAGTATGTTTTTATTGTTATTTTTAATCTTCTTCTTCTTCTTCTTTTGTTAGATCTTGATCTGTATTTACAGGTCAGTCCTGGTCTTGGACGAGGACGTTCAGCTCTCTCCCCGTTCCTTTGGTGGTCTCCCTGGCGGTCGACGCCCCTCTGGAATCCCGCGCATCACGGCTCTGGGAAGTCTCGTCTGCTCCATTCTCTCGGTCAAATGGTCCCTCCATGGCCTTCTCTGCCTGCTCCATCTTACAATGTCCTGTACGTCGCAGGTTCTGCAGATTTCCGCATTGGGTACTCTGTCTCTGAGGGTCTTGCCCGCAATGGGTCTTAGAGTCATCGTGGTAGTTCTAATGTTTTTACCTTTTCTGACCTTTTGAACTTTTGCTTAAATAATATTTATTTTACATTTTTAAATATTAATTATGCTTTACATATTTAAAGAACTGCAAATGTAATGATATTATGTTTCAAATCATTTTCTCCGTATTTTATAACTTTTATTTTCCGTATTGAAAAGTGGATACTTTTGCCATGCAGAAGATACAATTTGTCATAATCGTAGAACAACGACACATGTAATTTTTCTCAAGTTTGCAGGAGAGCAGTTTGAAGTTTTATTTACATAAAGATATTTTGTCATAGCTCGATAACTACAAAAGATTTTCCTTTGAAACTTGAGTTAGTTATTTAATGTGGATACCTTTAAAACCTCAAATATAGTCAGCGCAGTACAACGACGTCGTTATACGAAGTTGGTATAACGACGGTTAAATTAATGAGAAAAAATACACTTTTTAGATGGATAATGCCCTCATAAGACGAAACGCGTCTCAAAAAATTAAAAAATTATAACTTAAAAAACAACTGTTTTTATTTCCATATTATTGAGTTCTACAAACATACCTCTGAAAGAATAAAAAAAGTAACCCATAAAAACCAAGTTTTTACTATACTCCCTTTCTTTGTAAAATATAACAATAATTAAAGACGAATTAAAACATATAACATAACACTAAACTTACAGAAATTTAATATATTTCTAAAATGTCAGATGTTTTGAGATGTCAAGATTTTGATAGATTCAATTATCATCAATATGGTAACTTATGAATTTCCAGCGTCCAATGATTTAGTCAGAATCAGATTTGAGTAATGTAGAATTCTTCAAAACTAAGCAGAAATCTAAAAGAAATAAATTATTATTTGATTTTTTCCCAAAAAAAACAATTTTTCTGTAATCTGTGAACCAATTGTTTTGTAAATTTTCGAAATTCGTAGTGATGTACCTATTATACCGACGGAGTAATTCAAATTCAGAAAATATTCCGCGACGTTATCGGGCTACCGTAATCAAACTTTTCTAATGATTACAATTCGAAAAAACCAATAAAATTTCTAAAAATCCGAAATTATACTATAATTATTAATTTTTTTTAACGAAAATTTGACAGATCTTCTTGATCGTCGCCACGAGTCTACTTGCCAAGTCTCAGCTCGATTGGATCACGGGAAAAGGGTCAAAAATCGATCCAAAGTTTCTGTTGACGGTAAGCAAGCAGACGCCACGAGTTAACATAAAGGGAGTAAAAACAAAATATTATTCGTTGATCATGCAAAAAATAATATATTTTTAAATTCGATTCAATAATACTACTACACTAAAAACTTGTAGCCATAGTCTCGCGTATTTTTCTTCAAAAGTGAAACTATGGCTGCATGAAAAGGGAAGGAAGCATGTCCAAAACCTACTAAAAGCCATGATATAAACTAAATTTGAAAAATACTAATCCTACAAGAACATTTACTTTTTCATCTTTCTAAATACTTTTAATTGTTTTATTTTATTTTATTAAATATCCTATTCAGATCATTTTTTTCCTTTGTCTATAATAGAATTAATTAACACCATTATTAGATTGTAAACATTTAATTATTACTATTACTTAATTTTAATTGGCAATAAGATTGATTCACAAATGTTATATAAATACTAAATATTCTTGAACATTTTACTACTGGAAGAGCACTGTCTGCTATAATACAGTAAACTACTAGTGTAGCAGGCAGGGCATCAAATCAATTGCAGTGTTTACTTGCTGCCAAGACTCTCAGCAACAATGAAAAAAGCTTAATTCAATTTTGTAAACACTATAAAATTGTAAAATTGTAAAATTGTAAAATTGTAAAATTGTAAAATTGTACAATTGTAAAATTGTAAAATTGTAAAATTGTAAAATTGTAAAATTGTAAAATTGTAAAATTGTAAAATTGTAAAATTGTAAAATTGTAAAATTGTAAAATTGTAAAATTGTAAAATTGTAAAATTGTAAAATTGTAAAATTGTAAAATTGTAAAATTGTAAAATTTTAAAATTGTAAAATTGTAAAATTGTAAAATTGTAAAATTGTAAAATTGTAAAATTGTAAAATTGTAAAATTGTAAAATTGTAAAATTGTAAAATTGTAAAATTGTAAAATTGTAAAATTGTAAAATTGTAAAATTGTAAAATTGTAAAATTGTAAAATTGTAAAATTGAATAAATAATACTTGCGATTTCAAATCTGAATTCACTGTTAACACAGCATTGTTTCTAAAGACCCCTTAAAATACATTGTACCACGGTACAACATTGTAGCACTGTCCCAGCGGATGTTGACTGACAAGTATGAATAATTATGTGAACTGAAGCCCGACTGGAGGCGCGCCGCCACCAGCCGCCGTCCATCTATTCACCTAGCCCGGACCTGCAAACCAATTTCTATCACACGCCGTATAATTAATGAAAGATCAATCACGTGGTACTTTGTAGAGGCGTTAATCATTTCAAGTCCGCTGGGAATAATTTGGTTGGTACCTCGGTCCAAGGCAGCCTCCCTGCCAACACAATGTATCATACCCGTGGAGATCTCCGCATTTAAGAGATTGAAGGTGATAAATTTAATTGCGAACCTTTTTAGAAATGTTCCATACACCTCGGTAGCCTGTTTTAGATTTGTCCTGATAAATACATTTTTTAATTTCTTAATTTATTTCTTAAGTATGTTAATATTACAATTTGTATACTAATAATAATAATATTAATATTTGGATTATTTATACAGCGCCGTTTTCGCGAATATTCACCTCAAGGTAAATAGGGTATGTAAGAGGTTGAGAACTGTATTGGGATGTATGCACAAGATTAAATACTATGTTCCGATACAGACTATGAAAACTATATATAAATCTTTAGCGGAATCGGTAATAAGGTATGGAATAACTAGCTGGGGTCTAACTTGCAAAAATAATATTAGAAAAATTCAAAATATTCAAAATTCGGCTATAAAATTAATAAATAAAGTGCTACTAAAGATATACAGGAACTCTTCAAGAAACAAGGCTCTATGCCAATTAATGCTATCTTGTGGTACAAACTAATTACACGATATCATGAAGATGGGACATATAAGCATAGATTGATTCATAAACATAGTACCAGATTTACGGTTAAAGAAGGACTACGAATAATAAATAAATATGGACAAAGAACATTAAAATATGTCATACCAAAAATATTAAATAAAATCCCATGTCGTATCAAAATGGATATTAATAAAAAAGGGCAAAATACAGAATTAATGAATATGTTATTAAATAAAAGAGATTTATTTTGATTTTGGTAATATTTGTATTTTTTCTTGTATTGTTGTATTTTATTGTTGATTTGTATTTGAGTTTATAAGATCTATTTTAATTAATTAATATGAATGTATTTCTGGTAAATACAATTTATTTATATACATGTATTGATGCACCTACAGACAAATATCAATGTGATGTTTTGTGGGTCTGAGAAGTAAAAAAAAAAAAAATTAAAAAAAGGGCGCTTTACACTTTTATCTTGCAAAAATACTTACTGCTAAAAAAACTTATTTATTATTACTTATTCACTAGGTGGCATTCAAGAAATGGAATAAATGTTTAATACTATAATGGTTGGGAGTGCCTGAAAGAATTAGGTATTTTCGCGGAGTGCACAATAGGAGTGGAAAACATTAGCTAGTGTTGTTGTGGTCAGATTCTATAGGTTTTTAAAGGACTGTCTAAATAAATGCGTCTTAACTTGTTTTTTGAACTGTGGTAAGCTGTTCCGGGTACGATTCCTGGTGAGATCACAAATAATCTTGCGATTTATTCAAGCCTGGGTGTTTTATGATGTGTTTTCCTTTTTTAATAGAGCCTTTAAACCTGTTGAAGTGTAAAATAAAAATTTTAAAAAATCAATATTTAATATAATTGCATAAAATTTTGATTGCAAACACACTAATATTATGAATTATTGTGAATGTTCTTCAGTTAAATTTGTGCAGTCACATAAATATTTCGGTTTGTTTATTAACAAACACTTTAATAAAATTTACCTACAATAATCTCAGATTATGATTAGGTAGATTTTCATAATTCAGTACGTGTTTCCAAAGCCAGTATTATTATTAATATTTTTCCTTCGTTGAGTCTTGTATAATATTCGTAGTGGAATTGAACAACATCAACATAACATAATCATAAGACATTCAATAAATGTAATTTACTCATATTGGGATATTTTGTGTATTTTGTCATCTGTTTTGCTTCAGTAAATGAGCCTCACAGTTGTTTTGGTAAAAAAATAAATACCTTAACGTACAATCTGTTCCCTCTTAATATTAGTAGTTTATAAATCCATTCTTAGCTGAGCTTAAAATATAATACAATAGGCCTTGATATATTTCACATCTTGATCTCATATTTTAATTTAGGCTAAGGTGAAATTAAAAATTCAGACCAAATTCAAAACGATCAAATTCAGTAACTGTAAAAATATGAAAAACAAGAATGGCATTGACTGCAACTTAAAATAATAGCTGTAATGTTATTTGTATTAGAAGTTTAATTGATGAGTATTTATTTTAGATCTTCTGAAATTAAACTTGTTGTTCTTCAATAATGTTCTGCAAAATAACTTTGTGGTAACAATAATTATATTAATTATGAAAGAACTCTTTTATATTTAATATGTATGTAGTGTATAAACTACCATTTTATTGAATGAGTAACATGTTCCGGAGCCAATGGTCCATTTATCATGATATAACAGGATTTAACAATTCCAATTAAATACATTAACAAAAACAATAAATTAATAAACGGGAGATGAACAACTAATGAATAATTAATGTGTAAACAAATTTCATAGGTAACTGTTTGCAAAATGATCCTGCTATTTGATTTGCTTTTAACACTTTTTCTAATTTCTAAAATGCCACCGAAATATTCTTTATATCTACTCACTATGGCCAAATAAAATAAATAGTAATAAAATAAATAATAATAAAATAAATAATAGGTAAATATACGATAATTATAATAAATAGAGTAAATATCAACATTATGAATTTTATTTTTATTTTTAATTTATTTGAATTGAAGCTTAGAATGCATGAAAATGTTTTACAAAGAAAAAGATTGAAAATTTTGAAAAATATTTGCTTCATGCTATCTATTAATCGCTTACAACAATATCAATTACTTAAATATGATGCGCGCTGTGTGTATATGTATGTGTGTGTGTGTGTGTGTGTGTGTGTATGTGTGAAGGTGAATGAAAATGAAGAATTCAATCGGATATTGATATTTTAAAAAATTAGTGGTTTATACAAAGAGCCTTTTTGTTATTTATAATATATTTTTACGCATATTTAGTTACATCTTCGCCATCGTCTCTCCAGTATCTTTTATTTGAATATTATTTTATATGTTACACTTATGTAACATTTTTATGTTACATGTTACATGGCAAGTTACATGTTTTAATATTATTTTGATGTAACATATTACATGGCTTACCAGATATCGCACAGGTAGCTTCGTTACTCACGACTACCAGAACAATTACACTACTATTAATATTTAAAGAGAAAAAAAAACTCAATGAATTAAAATGTACGCAATACTTTTATTTAATTAGTTTTTAGCTATATTTTTATAATAATATAATTTAGATACAATATCATTATTTATAATTGACCGAGCACTTTTGCCACATCTGTTTTATATTTGTCAGTAGTCAGTTGTTTAGTCTGTTGTGGTGGGTCGTTGTATAGTTTTAATCCGTTGCAAATTACAACCGGTTGTGCTGGAATAAATCTATTATTATTATTATCATTTCCCGTTCCAATGTTGCATATTCCACAGTTCGAGCGGGACGCAAACCATAACATTATCGAATTTGTAACTCTTGAAAGTTGGTTGGATATCGAGCTGCAAGTTTATTGCAAGGCAGACCACAATTTGGTGTTGACGAGGATCATGTTCGCCCGCGGGGGAAGTTTTAGGGGTTGCAAACCTGGCAACTTCAATGACTCGTAATATGACAGGCAGGTTCGGAACTTCTCCCGTGCAATGATTCTCGCTGAAGCGGCCAAATTATCGAAAATCAAAAAAGTTATATAAAATTTTAGACAATTGGTTAACAGTTTTGTCATATTTTAATGATGGAAAATCTCTTTTCATTGAAATATAAATTTATATACATTTCTTTTCTCATATATAAATAGCTTCGTCTCTGTGAGACTTCGATAATTTATCCTTAATTAATTAATCACCCCTCTGGGGACCAAATTCAGTAACTGTGTTCTTAGAACATACTTTTCTGATGCATGATAAGTGCTTGATACACAGCGGGAACCGCGCGTTTTCAGAATCGAATGGGATTCGCGCGGATCTTATTAATGTAGGTTTATATACGTGATCGTTCAGACACAACCGCGCGGTTAGTCAAACCGCGCGGTTGTGTCTGACTAGACACCCAACCGCTAGAAAATAGACTCGCGCGGCGTCCGCGCGATCCTATTACTATGGACCCTTTCGAGAGCGTTCAGTTGCGTTGCGGGCACCGCACGGTTCCCAGGAGCACGCAAATATTTCACTTTTAAACTGAGCCTGTGTCATAAATAATATATAAACTTTTTCCGTCTCTGGACTATATCTTGTTATAGTGGTTGATCATTCTACGTAGAGAAGAGAAATTAATAACCTAGGATGGTTTCGTAAAATTTATTAAGACTTGGAGACCTCGTTGATCGGACAGGGGTGTTAATGTACATTTGGGATAGTATTGAGGGAGTGTCTAGTTTGTTGTTGACTATTTTGTAGAGAGTCATTAGGTCTGTAATATTTCTTTTTTTGTTTAAGGAGATTAGGCGAAAAATTTTCAGTCACTTGTACTCGTATGTATCTAGTGAATCACATAGACCTAGTCGATATGTCAAGATTTAAGAATTTATTTTTTCTACTCTATTATTGTGAATATCGTAATTGGGTGACCAGATTGTTGATGAGAATTCTAATAAGCTTCTAATCAGGGATTTTTACATAATAATTGACACTGAAGTAGCAGAAAATTCTTTCGTTGATCTGAGAACAAAACCAAGAGTGTGGGATGCTCATTTTGCGATATCGTCTAGAGAGATCGGTCAAAGATTCCCAAGTCTTTAATATTTGGTAAGGAATTTTATGTTGTTTTGCTGATGCTATATAAAAATGCGAAGGTATCATTGATAACTATATCAAAGGTATCAGCGATAAATAAACAGTACAGATGTTTACTAATATTTTTCAGTTGTTTACCTTAATTTGTATTTGAACTCATGTATCTTCAGCTAGTGTCTGCCATGTTGGTTTGCTATTGACATGTAGCGTTTTAATTCAGCGAGCAGTAGGTACTCCGCCTTCGTCTTTCTTACCCTGTTTACATCTATCTATCCTGAAATCCTCATTACGATCGTCGAAACATTTTGAACTGAAGATAGAATCCTGCAACCAAGTCTCAGAGAGGCAAGTTATTTGATATTAGTGATAAATTATATTTAGATAAACATCATTGACCTTGGAGCGCATGCCTCTTGTATTCATATAATGTATGCTTCAAAGTACTGATACACATGCTTATTAGTGGCACGTGAGCATGCGCAGTATTGACCTTCTTTAGCCCTTGCTTATTAGTGGCACGTGTGTACGCACATTGCTAGTAAAAAGCATGTTCATAGTGGCTTGCTCAAAAATCAACCGCTGGTTGATTTATGAGCATGCCAATGTCATTCACCATTAGGAGGGTTATCTTTTGAGCATGTGTGAACAGGCTTACTTATTATGAGCGTGCTTATTTCATTTGCGGGCTTCGCGGCTAGTATTATCAATGCGATCTTCTCAGTCCGCGACATATGAAACAAAGATGGCGCGTTGGGGAGATGATAAAACATTACTTTTCGTGACTTATTATAGGAATCACGAATGTCTTTGGAATACTCGGTTACCATTGTGTAAAAATAATATAGCAATAAATAATGTTTATAACTTTATTAAAAGGCATGAATGATTCAAATCTTACAATAAAAATTATGAAAACTAAAATCAAAAATGTGCGGATGGAAACTCGGGAACTGTTTTGATTTATTGGTTCACTTGAATTTTCTATTTCAGTTTGCAAAGTTTCCAATTTGAACAAGAGCGTCTCTATTCTATGACAAGAGCATGCCACTAATAAGCATGTGTGTTTAATTTTTAGCTTTGAGCATGCTTATTTATGGGCATGCTTAAAATAAGCATGATAATAATGAGCAAGTGTGTACAGTTATTAGGGCATGCTTATTAGTGGCATGCTCATTAGCATGCCACTAATAAGCATGTGTATCCGTGCCTTCAAGCCATTGATCATGTTATGCCATTGATCAGGTGAAAAGTGGATGGAAGTCTCTTATACCATGGCTCAGGGCTTACAACCTGTATGAGCTGACTTAAGTGATTACTCTAACAATGCAACGTTCACCAACTCCGTTGTAATAACATCCACACAAAATTTTAACTACTATACACTATATATATATATGTGTACATATATGTTCAAATCAAGAACCTTACATATATTTCTTTGGTCTCTGCTAGAAATATCTGTTGATTTTTATTTTTTTAATTTGTATTTTTTTTAACAATATTCCTTTTTAACATATGTATGATATTCTTTCGAACTATCAAGTACCAGCATATATTTTTAAACAACATTTTTATATGAAAGTACGTTCCAAGAAAACAGTTACTGGATTCTATCCCCAGAAAGATAATTAATTAATTAAAGGTAAGTCTCACAGAAACGAAGAAATTATAAAATTAAAACACTAATGCCCTCGGTTTAAAGAACTATATTTTTGTTAACAGCAACACAAATTTGTAGAAACATAGGTAAGTATTATTCTAGTATCAAAAATTGAGAATCTTGTATTTATACATAAATAAATTAAAAACATTGAAAAATATAATTTATGGTTTGAGATGGTGTAATACTGACTCGCTCCATACGATGATTGGCTGGCTGCTCTCGTTCTTTCTCAGGTATATGCGGCCGCTTCCAGTCCGTACGAATGTGAATTGTTACTTCGCGAATTGGCGTGAAATATGGAACAATTTCCTCTGGCTAGCTGTCAGGTGTTCAGTAGCGAATATTGGAGTTGTGTCTGTGGTTTCAAAGACACGTGAGGCGTAATGTAATAATATTGTGAAATGTATCCTGCAGATAAATGTCTCTTAAAGACATTTTGTAGGACTAGTGATGTTAAAAAGAAATTATATATAAACATTTTACTCGAGTTTTTTATTTCCTCATATCAATTTATTTTTTCTGCATGCAAGTATGTATGTTTTTGACGTTTATTTTATAGGTTAGAATATACCAATGGTTGGAAATAGGTGAAAATCAAACGAATACATGGGGTATTTTTTATTTATTTATTTATTATATATGGATAGATATGGTGTACTTTAACAGAATAGGTGTATAGTTTAGAGAAGAAGAAAAAACACAATAACAGGTAAACATTGTAATGACAAAGTGAGAAGAAAATACTTAGAATACAGATACAAACATATAAAGATAAATATAAAGTAAAAAGCAAGAAGCATAAGAAAAACACAATAATATAGAAATTTAAAAACAAAAAAAAAGTAATAATGTAGAGAGAGAAGATATAGCACAAGCTTTGAAAGTCATAATATAATAATAAAATATACATACAAATACAAATCAATTATTCAAGTCCAATTCGACAAACACTAGTAATCTTTCAATACACCTTTTAATATATGTTTGAATAATATACAGTTATTGGCGAAGACGTCCAGTTGCTCGTATCTGTTTGCTAGTCTAGGAAGCCTTTGCAGTGGGGAATTAAAGAAATAGTTAGTAGCTGCAGTTTCCACGGCAAAACCTGCGTGACTTCTAGTTATGCGAGACGGAACTCGCAAGCAGATACGTTCTAGTAGTTGAGGACAGTCGATAGTGCCATTTATTAATTTGTGAAAAATATCCTTAATATGATTGCTCCGAAAATGATGCATACAGCGCGCAACGTTCCCGTTGCTAGAAAAAATAAGGAAATCATATCACATGGAGCAGGCAATGGGCGATAGCCTATTATAGACATGAATGGGCGCGTAGCGGGTACTAATGGCAGCGCAGTAGCCACGTCCGCAGGGCATAGCAGCAGCGCCTAGCAGTTAAGCAGTCGGCGACAGCTGATTATGACTATTTTTGTAATTTTCCCTGTTTTAAGAAAAAAAAAATTGTACAAAGTATTTCCAGATCCCGGATAAATCGTTTGCCGATAAGAATTTTTCTTCGAAAGGTGTGGCATCTCTCCCTGTTCCACTTCATACTTATTTTGTGCTTTCATCTATATCGCATCGCAAATAAAACATGTTTATTTGCAATCTTTGTTTTTTAAAAGGGCTGTGAAATCATGATACAGGCCTACCAATCACTTTTAACAATAGCAGACTTCGAACCTGTCACCATAAATTAGATTGTAGAACATCAATGGAAGAAATAAAGTGACATTTATTGAGAAATGAATGGGCCTATGTAAGTGAATTAATGACGTTTAAAAAACACACACGTTTTTTGGTTGAAATTATAATGGAGCTTAACTATAAAAAGAATTTTAATATCGTTTGATCTTTTCTATTTTAATTTTTTTTCTAAATACAATCGTGTATTTTGTGCGTTTCATCTCCAAAGTCATATTCTGCATGTAGGATTTTATTGCAGATAAACATGTCTGTACTGAGTATTTATTTAAAATAGCATGTTTGTTAATGTAAAATTACAATTTGTTTTATTTGTTTATTTTATTGTTTATTTACATTAGTTAATACAAGTTACTAATAACTGCCACACTAGGTAAAAACCTGTTCTGTGGCAGTTATTCTCATATGATATTTATGTAATATTAACAAATGACAATTAAAGAAAGTATAAGCATAAGAATGACAGTAGATCAATAATAATAAAGTAAATCATAGGAATACCTAAATCTAAGAAAAAAGAAAATGTACTTACAAAAATTAAGATAAGAATTTAAGTATTTACAAAAATAAATATTTTATTAAAGAATACTTTAAATTATATAAATCAGTTTTTTCCAATTCAGAAGTCAAGGGCGGATCACTTCTTCAGCATACCTTCTACCTGATATTTTTATAAACTTAGTAATACGATGTTTAAAAGGTTTGCGTAGAGTTATTTTTTTAGTTTCATTAGGTAACTTGTTAAAAACAAGCGGGGCAGTGAATATTCTTTGCCCTAAAGACGTTTTCCTTTTATACAATTCCTATTCCTTTCATACAAAATATGTTTTTAGATACAACAAAGTTATTTTTACTAAAATATTATTTATCTGTAAAAATATATTTTGTTACGCCAGCACAGTTTATTCTCCAATAATTCCATAGTTATCTACCCTTGTTTGACAGATAAGTTACATGTTTCAAAGAGCGCATAGAGATGGTGCCAGCCATAGTTAACAAACTTACACACGAAAGGTGTCTGTCATTATATTAAGTACCTGGCTGGATGGATATCAATGGAACATGACTAAAAATGTTCAAGTATTACAGAATACAAATCGTTTGGTATGTTCTGCGCTGTTGTGAACGCAGTACAAATACAGAGTCTGTATTACAGACATCGTATAGAGATCTTAAGTCCGAGTAGGGACACGATATCGAATAGAAAGTATCGATACTATACTCATGAGTAGTATCGGAAAAAAAGTATCATACTCGTAAAAGTATCGAAACAAAAGTATCGATACTCCAAAGTATCGAGTACATCGGAAAAATATCATAATATCGTAGGAAAATACATCGATGACCAAAAAAAAAGAAGGTCGCCAAGAAAAAATGAAATAAAATGAAAAAAATACCCAAAAAAAGGTCGCCAGAAAAAAGATGAAAAAGATACCCAAAAAATAATCGCCAAAAAAGTGACCAAGAAAAGGTATCGATACTTGCCAAAAAGTACTCATTGAGTAAAAGTATCGAGTACAAAAGTATCGGAATCGAAAGAAAAGTACTCTATACAACAAAGTATCGATACTTTTTTCGTGTCCCTAAGTCCGGGCCTTCGGCCTTCGCTAGCTGGCTTACGAAACGTAACTAACAGAGGATCTAGTCTGGGGACCCGGTGGAGGAGTCTGCAGTTACTCCAGTAGCGACGAGAGGACAGCAACCCACGGAGGACCTGGTCTGGGGACCCAGCAGCAGAATCCGGGGTTGAGCGCGATACCGCAAGCCGCTGCTCTAGGCGCTTGCCCAGCTTGTCACCGAAGATTACCCGTGTTTGTACCCACGCTTTCTGTGTAGGAGTTGAATTCTAAACGGGAACGGAAATTTAAAATATTGAAAAATTTGTGTTGGATATTGTCAAGTCGCTCACTGTATGTAGAATAATGAGTGTTCCAGACTTTGTTGTGAGTATTACTTAACCAAAAAATTAATACTCACATCAACAATCATCCCTGATGATGGACCCTACAACCCTTGGATCCGAAACGTCAGCTAGAAAGGTCGTATGCACACGGCAGAACATCCCATAAATACTTATCAAAACTTTCTAAACAGTCGTGAGAACCTAATAATAAACCTTATAATAAATTACTAATTAATTTAATGAGTACCTTCTTCTTCTTCTTCTTCAGCCTTAATCTCTCCACTGCTGGATACAGACCTCTTCCATACCCTTCCGTCCTTCTTTGCTATTTGCTATTTGTGGTATTTTTTCCCCCCACAGCGGTCATATCATCGGTCCATCTTTTTTGAGGTCTTCCGACGCCTCTTTTATTCTCCTAAGGTCTCCAATTCTGAACTCCGGGAGTACATCTTGTGGCATCCTGCCTTGCAAAGTGCCCTGCTTATTCCATTTTAGCTTCGGTACCCGATCCATAATATCCACTACTCTAGCTCTGCGCCTAATTTCATAATTTCTTATTCTCTTAGACTTACTCCAAGAATGGATCCATGGATCATTGCGTGCATTTGAGCTTTTCTACACTTTTCTTTGTAAGTGCCATCATCTCCACTCCATACTTCATCACTGGCAGTATGCACGATTCAAAGGCTTTTCTTTTTAGACTAATTGGTATCTTTTTATTCTCGAAAAATGTTAGAGTTTTCCAAAAGCAGCCCAGCTCAATTCTATTCGTCTTGGCAATTATATTGTTTGGTTTTCTTTGTTCATTTTTATCTTGTGTCACAGGTATATATATCCATTTACTATTTCAATATTATTGTTATTTATTGTAATTTACTTGATTGTGATCTAATGAATACCTTAAAACCAGACATTTAATACTATTTCTCACAGTAGGAAGCATCTTATCCCAAAGCACAGGACCTTCTATAAAAAAGAGCAAATTGTAGACTCCTGCATTGTTTGATCTCCATTGAATAATAATTTGATTTGTGCATTTGATTGGACCAGTACCCTTCGCTTTTCATAAAGGTTTCCTCTCACAAATTCGCAGGCGTCCTACCTAATGTCTGAAAAGCCATCAAATAAACTTTGACCTCCATCGTGTAATATAGCCCTGGAAATGACCGATGCTCCTGGATGAAAAGCAGATTGGATTCTATTCACTTGCACCTAAAATAGAATAGCATGTATACGTTTACGATAATTCAAACACCGTCAAAGTATTGAGGAGACACCATTGATGCATGGCTTTGCGGTTTTGAAAGGAGGTGTGTTCTCAAAGTTTGATTTCTCGATCAGATAATATGATTGAAATACTGTTTTGGTAAATACAAAAATCTAATTAAAGCAATAGAGAGGTGAAAAGTATGTCAGTAAGCACAATTGTATTGTAACACAGTGTGAGTTAAATTATTATAAACCACAACCAGATTTTAGGTCGTCTTCGTCAGGACCAACACAACACTACGAAGTTCACAACACTATACACCACACAACCATAAAATTGTGACCTCACCGGGAATCGAACCTTAGGTGTGGGAAGCCAGTGTCATATGCCGATATGGCCGGACGATATATATATATATATATATATATATATATATGTATGTCTCACAGAGACGAACAAGATATATTGATATAGAGAATCAAACGACATTCTTACCTATTTTTCTATAACGTTGGTTGGTTGGTGAATATTATATTATGTAGAGTTTTAAAGATTCGTGTTGTGCCTTCCCAATTTTATTTTGGTAAATATTCAATATACGATTAATATCTTTCAAAAGTCTGTTATTACGTATTGTATTATATTACATAAATTTACGGGTAGGAATGATCAGCGTATTTTTTTAAATGTCATAAAATGCCATGATGCCTAATTGGTGTAGATAAATATTTTACAAAAACATTCAGGTTAAAGAAAATCTGTATATTCTCTTCTCACCAACAATCGCACCCAGACCCCTCGTTATGAGAAACCAGTGTCATGCCCCCTAAACTACTAGGGCCATCATAATCTTTTTACCGCTTTGAGAGACTAATACTATTGGAAATTTTTATTTTACAAGGTCCTTAATACAATATTTATCGTAATTGATGTACAGTTTGCACTATTATTGGAAAGCCTTAAACCTTTAAAGTGGAACTAATCAGCTGTATTTCTTATTACACAAATATAAAAAGATGAATTGAAGAAAGACGTCAGACAGAAGGATTGTAATTATTTCCTAACACTATATTTATTTATTAATTTATTATATTTATTTATAAAGTAGATACATAATGTTTTTACTATAAAATGATTCTATGTTATAACATTTTTACAGACTGTACTACCCATAATATGAGCCAAAGCTCGAGCTTATGGGAGGAGTATTTACAAGCTAAATTAAAGTATAAAAGCAGAAACCATTTAGAAGTAGTAATTTTTTTATTATACAGAAACCATTTGAGATATGTGGGCAAGGTTACAATTCATCGTTGTCAAAAATCAAGGATTTGACTTCTTTCTTAAACTGTTCGTATTTTGGAATGTTCTTTTCTTGAAATTTGTTTTGCAACAACAATGTATTAGTTATCTTTATTTGTCCGTTTGATCTATGTCCACTACTTATAGAGTCTAAGGGGTGAGATTTATTTATAAAATATTCTTTGTAAATTAAGCACAGGGAGTTTGTTTTGTATATTTTTGTGAGTAACGGTACATTAAATTCTTGAAATATATTTACAGTAGAATTGTCATGAGATTTTTTTGAGAATCGTTTTAATAATTATTTTTTGCATTATGATTAATGGCTATACGGTGGACTTATAAGCCCCTCCCCACCCAATAATACCATTCTGTAAGAGGGACTGCACTAACGTGTAATACACCATTTTAATAGTATTTTTATATTACGTTGATTGTAAAAAACATAGATCAATTTTCTCAATCGTTCCACGGTCAGATTGACATGGTCTTGGACATATTTGTCAATATTTAATATTAGACTTATGATTAAGTTTAGTACACTCAGTGTATTGGTTTAGGTGATATTTTAATAGGATGTAAATATTCTCCAATATATTCATTCGTTTTAATTTAGCAGAGCTGATGGTACATGTTATTAAAGGATTGTTATGAGCAATATTATTGTTGCATGATTTAATCAAAATATTTCATGTGGTTCGCTAATAATGTTCTCATAAATTAATGCTGGTAATTAAACAGAAATCTAATTAATATTGTTGGTTATTTGGTTAAGTACCTACATCAATATCGCGAAATTTCTTCGTTTGACAAAAGTTCCAAATGTGCATACCGCATATTATAAAATCATTTTCCTGTCAGTTTAGGATCTATAAAATTAAGACGCCCAAATATTTTCCCAGGCATATAACAAATATAATATAACTCAAAATATTTAACCCATGCTCATACAGCGTTTCTCATCAGATTATACCAAATGGTACCCACCGCTTACCCAGGACCATATAATGAGCCAAAGCTCCCATATCGGCCCCTCTCATTCGTCTCCAGGTTGACTTTTTTTACCGACAATGCAAGACCGTGCTGCCCCGTATCGGTCGTATAAACTAATGCGCGGCAGCATGGCCGCAAAAAAGAAAAACATTCGCTGACCGTCACCATAAGACACGTCTTTATTGAGGGGAAATACCTACTTACGAAAAAAGGCAATTTTTGTGAATTTAAAAAAAATCTATGTGAATTATGGTATTGGTATAATTTCTACATAAAAGTACATACTGTTAAAAATACGTTTTATTTTTTAAAAAAAAATATTCTACATTAGTAATCATCAGAATAAAAATACAAAAAGATTATCAAAATTGCAAATTTAGTCTTTGACGTAGGAGTATTTAAAAATATAGATTTTTGACGAAATGGCGGGCGTTTGAATTTAAAAAAGCGTTTTTTAGGGTAAAATTCAGGTTTATTATGCCGATAAAAAAAACTAAGTCATTTAAAAAAAAATCCTACGACAAAGACTAGATAATTATGTATAGAATAACCACTAGATATTTCAAGTTGATCGGTTCAGTGGTGGCCGAGTTTTTTTGGACACCGATTTTCAAAACGCGGTTTCAAGTAAAACGCGTTTGAAAATTGAGCAATGTATAAATCAACTTACATTAAATCATCGATTTCAGGTCCATAATATTATTACCCTACCATGCATAGAATTCCCATATGATTGAGTACTCTTCACAAACATAATAGAAACAGATCTTGTAATTCTATTATGAAAGAACCCGATTGGCAGCTACCTACGTGTAGCGCAGCGCCGTGCGGCGCAGCGCGAAATCAACAAAGATATGCCATTATTATCAGCTATAACTTTGTTATTTTTTTGAATTTTCACTTGAAAATTTCACCTTTCTTAAGACCCTCAAGCTTTATCCTTCACCTTTCTTAAGACTCTCAAGCTTTAAGGCAAAAATATAAAAACTGATTTTACCGAAATGTCTAGGTAGGTAATCCCCCTTAAATAAAAAAAGGAATACATAATATTAAACAAAAGAATAACAGAATCAATATATGATTCATTCGTATATAATATCCTAAATATCGTGTATAAGATCCTAAAATTTAACATGATTTGAAACATAGAATTAAAAAAATAAAAGAGAATTTAAAGAAAAGAAAAGAAAACAACGTAAAATAAACTGAAATAATGTAACATATAATAACAATAAATGTAACATTAAAAAAATAATAAAATATTAACACAAAATAATAATAAAAACATATACAAATATAAATAATAATAAAGTACATAATAAAAAGTAAGATGAATCCCTGTGAAGGTGTTATTGTGGACCAATTCCTTAAGTGGAATAAACAGACTGAACTTATAGCAAACAAAATCAGGAAGGTAATGCATATTTCCATCTCTGTACGTAGCATATTTACATACATTTCCTAAAACAAATATAGGTACTATGCACTTTGTAACTATCTTAGAATACGGAATACTAGGGTGGGGTGGTACTTATAAAGCTAGTCTACAACCAGTGGATAAAGCACAAAAAGCCATACTGAGAGTTATAATGAAAAAACCATTTCGATATCCGAGTGAATGTCTCTATAGGGAATTTAGGGTTTTGGATACTAGACAAATTTATATTCTCAAAGTGATTTTAAAATGATGAAAAATATAAATTATTATGTCCAATTAAACCATAGCTAAGAAATGACAAAAAGATTTAAAAGTTAGAACAAACGAATTATGCATACCTAGGCCCAAAAATATATAATTTGATACCGGATAACTTTAAAAAAATGAGGCCACATGCTCTAAAAAGACAATTAAATGGGTGGCTCATTGACATCGGACGAGAACTATCTGAGAAAACACTAAAATTAAGTCTTGTGTAATGCTGTGTATTTTTTCTCGATGTTTTTTTACTTATTTCAGAATTTTATAATATATTTTGAAATTTATATTTCATTATTATTTCTCTTTTTGCTTTTGTATTTCTGTTCCTAATTATACTTTCTGTTCCTAATATATTAAATTTAAATTTATTATATATTATTTCATTTAAAAATTTATTGGAATGTATACTAAATTATATTTTTTAACACTTTTTGCTATGTAAATAGTCGACTGCCTTCAAACAGGTAATCCCTAGTTAGGCAATCGAAGTGTAACATAATACAAAAATAAGATATGAATAAAAACTATTATTATTATTATTATCATTATATCCCGCGATGGCAGTAGATGGCTAAAGTCAAACAGACTACCCCGTAAATGGGAAAATGAAATTATAGTGAATCTGTTGAATTTGTAAAATTAGCTACATTTTCATTCCCATACATTAAGAGCAGCGAGAAAATGTTTTATTTAACTACGCCGCTTATATCCACAAAAGTTTGGAGAAAGTTAACATAAAACATATATTAATGAAGTAGTATTTTTGAGAAGTGGTATATCACATCAAATACTCATTCAGACATTTTATTAAAATGATCTTAATAATAACCTAATTTACAGTTCTCGCAACACATACGCCACACAAACTTTACTTTACCTAATTCCTATATAACTCATCTATTCTTGTTGCTAGTTGCATGGATGATGGGATTGGATAGAAGAGACTACTTATACAGTGAAATTGAGTCAGTATTAAAAAATTATAACCTACAAAAACGTAGAAAAAACATTGACTTAATCACCATATTCAAAATATTAAACAGCCACACTGATGTCCCTTCGTAACCGGGCCAAATAAAATTCAATATCCCTTCCCGTAGATTCCCGAAGAGAAATAATGAACTGTTGTTCCTTAGCCATCATAGAACTAATTATGGATTCCATGCTCTCATGTCACGGTTAAGTCTTATAAATTCGAGACAGAACCTGGACTTCTTCGGTGTAAGTCTGTCCAGATTCAAACAAGCTCTAATTAGAAAGTTCAGATTTAGTCTCCACCTTGTTAGTACTTTTCATTTGTCCTTGCTTTTGTTTTAAATTGCTGTAACTTTTATTCTGATGTTTTTAATATTGTTCATATTATGTAATATATTTTATTGGACTATGTCCGTTAATTTCAATAAATCAATGAATAAAATAAAATAAATAATCCAGTAGGGTCGGGTGGTTTAGACCTTGCGTGAATGTCTCGTTACTTGAACCTTGTTGTTTTCTGAGAGATACCTTTTCAGTTGCTTGCGACCCACTACGTTTCAATATGTTTGTGTAAAATTCAGAATATTTTGAGTTTGTTCAAATCTTTCAGAAAATATGTGAAAGCTTGCCACACAATTTGAACATATATACAAGTTCCAAAAAAATTAGTAAGCATGGTATATTCTATCATGGGTGGAAATGGCGAATGTTACATTGTGTAAAGTGATCACTTAAGCCAACCATAAGATAGGTCGTAAGTCTTATGTACACCCAAATGACTTCTATACGTACTTTCCAATAAGAAATACAGTTTCGTCTCTGTGAGATATCTATAATATACATTAATTGTTTATGTAAAAGTCATTCTCCTTGTTCTCACTCCACGCCTCTGTTAGAGAGCATATTCTATCTTGCTTTATCGATTTTGCTTCAGCTATGTTCATATATCATCTCATGCATGCTCTGGAGTTGTCGAAGGTTTTACAGATCCGTCTTCAAATATTTGTACTCGTAGTATGTATATAATCATACCAGGACATTCGCAGATGCCCTCTGTTCCTCTGATACCTTCAACATTCGCCACGTAAATAGTTGATAAATAATATTTTACTACCCCACGTATAAAAAAATAATAAATTACTTGTAATCGTATAGGTAATTTATTGCGAACTCAATTCCATTAGATTTGATGGAAACGGTACTTAAGTTTTCTCTTGCTGGCAAAAAACTCAGCCAATACCCGCAATTACTTTCACAAAATATGTTATAATAATTATTATATTATAATATATAATACTTTCTTGAGAAGCTTGTGTTGGCAAAAAAATTAATACGCCAATGGTATTGTGATAAACTGTTAGTATTGATTTTATATTATTTACAGTTATGGAATAAAAATGATTCTATATTATTTATCAGTTGTTGAAATTTATATTTACTTTGTCCTTTGTAAGAATTTAATTCTCATTTTAAGTTCTAGACTTTTTTAGACATTTAGAATAATTGTTGTGAAAAGATTTCAGAAGATTTTGAAAGAATTTGATATCAATTACTTGTATGTTATGATGATAGATTATTATTGATAAAAAATAATATAAACCTTATTATCTCTGCCTGAGTTTAATAATATCTTATATTT
This sequence comes from Agrypnia vestita, assembly GCA_016648135.1. NCBI lineage: Eukaryota > Metazoa > Arthropoda > Insecta > Trichoptera > Phryganeidae > Agrypnia > Agrypnia vestita. The sequence goes on from JADDOH010003003.1 coordinate 60,964, forward strand.
TTTTCAGTACTTAAATTTCACTGTTAAAGTAGTTTAATACTTCACCTGTCGATGAGAGATTCTGTTTATTTTGGAAATTGAGTAGTGAAAAAACCATCATGAATAATAATCTCTATGAAAATGTCAAATGTATCAATAATATACCTGTTTGAATTTTATTATTTCTCAGCCATTTAGTATTTCTCTGCAACGCTCCAGATTATGCATGCGTCTAGCACCATCAGTTTTATTTAATACAGTCGTAGATAAAGACTGAAGACTTTGGGATTTTGACTTTGAAATTTGTATAGCTGTTTTGATCGAAGAAAGTTCTGTAACGCGAAAAAGTTCGAAGCGAGTTCCTACTTCAAGAGAAAAATTTCTTTGAGAAATACTCCAAGATCTTGCAGATCTTAATGTCTCTTTCTCTACAAATATCCAGCTCTTGCTTACAAACTGCCGACGGGAAGTATTGAAAGTTTTATTAAAATTCCTAAAGAGTAATTTCATTAAGCTGCAATGTTTATGTAGATGACTTATGGACTAGTATTTGGCAATAACACTCTCCTACTGTGTGACAAACCATTAAATTTATTTTAAAAGAAGGTACAATTTTGCCAGAGACCCAAGATAACAGTTATTGCTCAAATTGTTGCTTGCATAACAGCTTGAAAACATATATCGAAGAGACGATGCACAATTTTGGAAGAAGGTTTTGCCATTTTCTGGTAGAATAAGTATTCTTCTTCATCTCCAATCGGAGGTAGACGATCATTCTGGCGATTACGACTTTATTTACCACCGCACAAAACAACTCAATCGAGTTACACTTATACCAGTCCCTCAAGTTACCCACCTATAAGATGCGGCGTCTATCTTCTTCTTCGTCAGCCTTCATCTCTCCACTTCTGGATATAGCATACCCTCTTCCATATCCTTCCATCTTTCCTTGTTATTTGCTAATTGTAGCCATTTCTTTCCCATTGCCATTTTAGCTTCGCTACACGATCCATGATATCTACTACTCTAGTTCTGCGCCTAATTTCGTAATTTATAATTTTATCTCTTAGGCTTATTCTAAGCATGGATCTCTCCATTGATCGCTGCGCGCAATTGAGCTTTTCTACACTTTTCTTTGTAAGGGCCATTGTCTCCACTCCATACGTCATCACTGGCAGTATGCATGATTCAACGTCTTTTTTTAGGCTAATTGGGATTATTTTTCTCGAAGATATGTGAGTTTGCCAAAAGCAGCCCAGCTAATTCATATTCGTCTTGGCAATTCTGCTGTTTGGTTATCTTTGTCCATTTTTATCTCTTGTCCTAGGTATATTTATTCATCTACTATTTCAATATTATTATCATTGATAGTGGTGACTTTGTTCTTTGGACTCAAAATTTTTGTTTTCTTTATATTCTTTATTTTGTTGTTTTCTATATATTCTTTCTTAAACTACTTTTTCCCCTGGATGATTAGTTTATTAAGACTGTATTTTGGTCCTCTCATAATACGTCTGAGATACTCCAGCATTCTTGTCTCGCAGTCCGCAGCACTTCTCGGTCTTTTTCTGTTCGCCGGAGGACTTCAATATTCGTCACTCCATTAACCCAGGAAACTTTCAATATGCGTCTATAGAACCACATCTCAAAAGTCTTGATTTTGCGGAGTAGTTCTTGGTGTAGTGTCCATGCCTCCACTCCATGTAAGAAAAAGGCAAAAATGTAACACCAAACCATACGCATTCTAAGTTGTACGCTTAGGTCTCGGTTAGAAAATAACAATGTCATTCTGAGAAATGCACCTCTTGCCATTTCTAATCGAGCTTTTACTTTTTGAGATGGATACCAGTTCTCGTTCAACCAAGCACTTAGTACTTGTATTGCGTGACTCTTTCTAATGGTTCATTTTTGAAGATAATATTTGGCATCGGAACTAATCTTTTTGATGCTATTAACAATGAATACGTATTGACCATCGAATGATGGAGCACCAAATCAGAACAGAATAGTGTATGTTAATATTAATGTTATAAAAAGAGCTAAACTTAATTAAACCTTATCCAGACTTTAGTCGTCAGGCGACTTCTTAAGTTTTTCGAGGCCAAATGGACAAAATGCTTTAAATATTCGTGGAATGTTACAACCACATATTTCTCATTTTTACAATTACAATTTTTCAATTTAAATTGAACAAATTAACACACTTTAGACCCCGCCCCCTCTCACAGCCTCTCCGTTGTAGATTCCTGATCGTTCTGTTGGCAAATTAGTGCATGCTAGACTTTGACAAGATTAACACGCTTGTGATAAATATTCGTGAAAGGTTAACAGTTCTATGGTTGTGGTGTATAGTGCTGTTAACATGGTAGTGTAGTGTTGGTCTTGACTAGGAGACGGGACACAAAGTTAATGCTTTAAATATTAAACATATTAATAATAATATCAATGAAATTTATATTTTACTAATGATGAGAAATATTTCTAATATTGAGAATATAGGCAAAATATAATATCTTAATACTGCGAATTTTGATTAAAAATCCAGACATTTTGTTGGATTTCGTTAGAATATCATAAAGCTGATTAGGAAATTTTGATAATTCTCCGTCTATTGAATGTCGCAAGCCTCGGATTAAATTTTTCCTTTGTGAGGCATGATCACGTTTCGTAGGCACATTATTTTTTTGAAATTTTGGTAGGTGTATCATTTTGAATGAAAAGATAATTAATTTTATCATATTAAAAGGTATGGAAGCATGTGTATACATAGATTCAAAGGAAAATGTTTTATTAAAAACAGGATAGAAGATACATTTTATGAATATGTAATTTATATGTTTTAAGATATGTAATACTAATACTCATCGCATTTTTTTGGTAAGTGCCATATCACAAAATAATTTTGCTGGTAGCTATAATCCCCGGGTAATTATGATTATGATGAAGATGCTTATTTATCTTAATACCTTTAAGTCACCTATACTGTGCCTAATTATTATATTTCGTCGGAATGACTTATTTCATTTTATTGATTATTTTTGTCATTATTTTTATTAAATAATTCATTGGTGGAAACATGAAATTGGTCTATAATTTCTTATTTTAAATAAATCAAATATAAAGATATATTCGCACCGAAAAAAAATCACTGAAGCAAAAATATTCCGGATTTAATAAAAAAGGATAATATAAAGTTAATTGTTATTTATAAATGAAATAATTGATTTATCATTTATGATAGACTACACTGCAATATAAGTCTCAAATATCTCAAAATATTAATGGTTAACATGCCAATAATTAGTGATTGGCTGAAAATATCAGAAAATCAAAAAACTGAAAATAAATGTATTTCAAAGGTAATTCGTTGAAGATGCCAAAACTATCTTAGCGATTTTTTCATATAATAATTATGAAAAGATTTTTTTTCAATATTTATTTTCTTTGTTTGTTGCATATATAGATATTTTTATATGCCAAACTGCATAGCAGTTTTACGGCATGGTTTTCCTCAATATCTTTTAACGAATTATTTTTTCATAATTATTTTTAAGTATTAATTTTTTTATGAATATTACATATTATAACTTATTTCACTTTGAACTTTTCGACACCAACGAAATTTTTCTGTCTTGAAACGTATCAAATAATTTTTCTTTATTTAGTTTATTAAAGATTCATGGCACAACATAATCTCTTTTTCTTTCACCGTACACGTTGTTTATGGTGGATATTTTCATTCGTTGATCTGACGATCGGGTAGTATTACAATTGTAATGCGAGTCAGTGTGTGTCGCTAAGACGTATGAATAGGTGGTAGAGTGAAATATTCATAATTTCGGAAATATATTTTGGATATAATATATTATGAATGTTTTTCTGTTTGTCTTTCTATATAAATAAGCTGTTTTTTATAAATAAAACTGGGTATTTATATTTAAATCATTCAGTGTTTTGCAATAGAAATATATTCCGATCTGATTAAAATAAAGGATTGTATGTCTGCCTCTGAAAAATCGGACATAAGACGCAATATTACCTTTAGCGATATTGGAAAAAAGTTTGTGTTTCCATTATTAAAATAAAAAGCACCGTTTATATTATTTTCTTCTTCAAATGTAGCAAATTTATTTTGTGGTAACATAATTATAATTAATATAAATTAACTTTATTTAAACCACTTATTTATTGAAAAAAATCAACATGTTTCAAAGCCAATGGCTTCTTCATCAGGAAAACAAAAATAATATTTAAAAATCGAAGTATAGATCAAAATATTAAAAAGTTATATATGGAAAATGATAATATTAAGTACCTAATTAACATGAAAATAAATTTAAAAGATAACTATTTGCAAAAAGGACCTGATTATTTATAATATTCAATTTATTTTTTACACTCTTTTGTTTACAGAATCACAATTTGATAAATTAGAAATTTTGGAAATAAGAAAGAGTGTAAATATTAAATTGAATATTATAAATAATCAGGTCCTTTTTGCAAATAGTTATCTTTTAAATTTATTTTCATGTTAATTAGGTACTTAATATTATCATTTTCCATATATAACTTTTTAATATTTTGATCTATACTTCGATTTTTAAATATTATTTTTGTTTTCCTGATGAAGAAGCCATTGGCTTTGAAACATGTTGATTTTTTTCAATAAATAAGTGGTTTAAACAAAGTTAATTTATATTAATTATTTATATTATTTAATCAGAGAGGATACTTGAATTTAATTTACCTGGCTACAGTTGAATCTCCAAAGATATGAATTAGTTAGAAAACCATTGAAAAATATCACATTCCAGGTAAAAAGCAATCCGCCTCAAATGTTTATAAAAGTAAAATTTCCCCGCCAGGGAATTTGCGGCTAGTTCCATGGAACGGACGGACGGAAAATTCAAAACGTAGCCAGGGACTAAATTAATTAAGTTAAAATAATAAATATATGAAAGATATTTCCAGTTCAAAACTGCAAGGTTTAGTTTCGTTTACAGTTTGCACGCCCGACGCGCGAACACGATGTTTATAAAACATATTATTCAGAGATTTTAATTACGGTGTCAGAGGAATGAAGGGTTTATTAAGTCTAACCGTATTTTATGTGAGTAATACATAGGTACACGAATGGTTCATTTGAAACGTAGGTTAATTTTATAATCAATCACACAACACCGCATTTTAATCTTTAACTAATTTTAGTACCTACTACAAAATTGTGCATGTAGCTAAAAATTACCCCTGATGGTAGGGTTGAATTTGAAATATTTTATCTACATCAACTTTCAATAATAACATCTGACCGAGGGGTAGGATTTCAAAAAGACGTTTTCGCTACATTAACTTACAGAAAAATCGGCCAAAAATTTTCACAAGATTGAAGTATGAAATTTGAAGTTTACAGTGTGAAATGTAAAGTTTGAAATGTGTAGTTTATAGTGTGCAGTTTACTTACAAACGTTTGAAGTGTAAACTTCAGTATAATGTAGTACTACATTTTAGTACATACTGGAAGCATTACCAATTCTATCAACAGAAGCGCCCTAGTCACCACGTATCCATTACTTTCTTTTTTTGCATATTTTAAGTTCCACAATATTTTTTATTTTTTTTATTTTATTTTCATTTATTGGTTTTCTTACAGCCATATAATTAATCAATCTTGAAAAAAAACAATAATTGATGTACAGAGTTTTGGGCCAATTACAAGAAAACGCATATATACAATCGATAAAAAAATAAGAAAAAACATGTCCAATAGTGATTTTGGTTACTGTACTGCTTATCTTGTATCAAATGGCAATTTTTTTTTGGCGTTAATTGCTTTAATTTCATCATTCATCTTATTTCCTGCAGTTACTGGTAGTTTGTTTTGATACCTTTATCAACATAACTGTCCATAGGAAACAATTTTATCAACTTTAAAAACTCAATACTTATTTGAAATATTGATAATTTTATAATCAATCACACAACAGCACATTTTAATCTTTAACTTGAAATGAATTTTGAAAACTTCATCATTTGTCTATGCATATTTACCGGGACTTATTAAGTACATTTTCTGCATGATCGGTATTGTGACATTTCTTTGTTTTTTTTGGAAGGACGTTGCAAATAATACAACTTATGTGTATTATAACACGTCTTAGTTCTCGTACACAATACCACTAGAGTGTTTGAGATTAAACCATGTAAAAAAAATTAGTCACACGTATAGAAATAAAAACACTTGTTTCTACGTATTTAATTTTCTGGGACGCATTTTGGCATTACAAGATTGATAATACCCTCATAGTGTGATACGCGTCTCAAAAAATTAAAAATGAAGAACAAAAAAACAGGTGTTTTTATTTACATATGTGAGATTATGGAGTTCTATAAACTTAACTCCGAAACCATAAAAATTTTAAAATATGTAAATATAGAGTAAATTAGTGAATATAAGGCGTCTGTATATTTAACCCTTAAAGGCTACAATGAATTTATATACTACTAGGACTACAATATGTATAAAAACACCAATATTTTAATTCATGAAATATTTAGTATAATTAATATTGTTAAACCAATCTTTGATGAATATACAGATAGTTAATATCAATGCTCTACTATTAACAATGTTAATTTATTGTATTTGTTTCGTTTAAAAAAATTAATTGCTAATAAAAAAATGTTGGCTAAATCACAATGACTTTGAAGGACTATGGTAAAAAACAAAAATCATTTTTTTATTGTTTTGTTATTGTCTTTTAATTATCTTTTAAACTCTTGTAGGCCCCTTACTTGGTACCTTTTTAACTTAACATCTAAAAATACATCGATTTTTTTTATCGAAATGAGATCAAACTAAAACTATTCTCCTACGTACCTATATAGGAACAAAAAAATCTCTTTGTAAAAATTAACAACTCCTAGATGAGCGTCAAAACTTACTCCTAAATTGTGTTCAACATTACTTAACTTAACTAAACTACGGTGTTGTTCGCAAATATACTTCGAACAATGTCTTCAAGGTTTCAATGTCTTCATCCCTCAATTGATACATAATATAAAATAAAGAACTAATATGATACGCAAATAGGTTCTAAAATACAGATAAATTATGTATTACTTACGGTGCAAGTCAATAACCCACTAGGACAACAACGGGTGTAAAAACACCGGGTTTCGAGTGTATTTCCGAACCTAAACTCGCACATAACCTCACTCCCAGTGTTTTCGAGGGCTACTGTCAACTATAACTTCTTTCGTTTTGGGTTTTTCGAGACCAATGGAATTTTCCGCGCGGCTTCGCAAGCGTAGATTTTTAGTACACTGTTTGGATCGTCATAGAACTTTCGCGAACATTCTTCTTCCAGAACTTTCAAGAAATTTTTCGAATGTACTTCCGCACTTCCGCCACTCAGCTTAGAACCTTATAGAACTTTCGGGAATTTTCTAGAACCCTCTCCTTCCAGAACTTTCTAGAACAGGTTTTTCCAGAACCTTCTAGACCCACCGACACAGTCGGCGCGCCTATTTTGAAACAATCTGAAGCATTTGCGGCCTTCCCATAACAAAACAATGTGCTAGAAAGCACATTTTCGTCACCCACTCCCACCCACGCACACCACACCCACCAAACTCGCATATTTTCGACAAATTTATCCAAGGGCTATCCACCACCATAACCACCGGTTGGTGGTTGAGGCTGGTTGAGGAGAAAACTTGGCGGGTAGGGAAACAAACGTTTTTTGTTTACATTTTATATATATATAGATCTATATATATACATATATAATATTATATTTATATATATTGCATATATATGTATATGTATATATATATATATATATATGTGTGTGTGTGTGTGTATATTGATTAAACATTCGTGGCACAACATAGTCAATGTTATGATACTATATACTCGCACAGTAAAAAATACAGGCATAACATTAAGTGACTTGGGTGTTAAAATACCGCTGTAGCCTTTAAGGGTTAATTATAATTATTGTTGTATTTATTTGAGGAGAGTTTGCAACCACTGTATGTCTATCAATCGAATCGACTTTTGAACCAGTTACAATCTTATCTGTCTCATTTTCTAGTCAATATGATTCGTAAGTCACTCGCGATAATTTTCAGCGTAATAATTATTATTATACTACCTTGGAGTTGATATTCTCTCGAAGATATTCCAGGGAACTAGATTGCGGTAACCGTAAATTAATGATGAGCGAAGAGCTTTCTTGTGAAGCTCCTTTATGTGGAGACGTTGATTATTGAAGCAGCTTCGGATATTCATCCTCTAAATCGGAAGCGGTACTCCTGAAACCCACGTGTAGTACTAATATTTGTGATTTGAGTAAGTTCCAAGAGTCAAATAGATTATCAAGACTGCTGTTTGTAGTAACTTTGCATACAATAGGACAATTTGATCCCCATTCTAATAATTTCATCAATTGAAACTGTTCAAAGGTTCCGCATACATTTTTACGGTTCATCTGCACTAGACTATATTGAAAAATACCTCTTTTATTCTGGCATACAACTTTTGCCTCGTTGAGGATTTTTGATTTTTCTAAAAGTGAGGTTTGGTTATATTATATCAAGTTATCAGGTTTTTTATGATCACGCCACCTCTTTTACGGACACTCTCTGGTACTGCTGCCTTCAACACTCGTGCTACATATATTCTATAACTTTGTCTCTTCTTCTATGCTTTAGATATGCCCAAATAATATCAGTGCATTCTCTTAATTTCATTCATATCTAAATGTATTCGTCCTTATTTGTTATTCATTCTAACTAGCGAAGGAAAAAACTAAATTTCAGAATGTATACCACAACACACACGTTCACCAATTTGAATATTTCAAATTGTGCGCTTTATTTGTAGTAGGTACCGAAATATTACGCGCTATATCTACTTCAATGACTGCATGAAGTGAACTAATTGTAGTACCTACTACAAAATTGTGCATGTAGCTAAAAATTACCCCTGACGGTAGGGTTGTATTTGAAACATTTTATCTACATCAACTTTCAATAATAACATCTGACGGAGGGGTAGGATTTCAAAAAGACGTTTTCGCTACATTAAGGGGGGGTAAGGTTAATTCGTACAAAAAAAGGCATGTTTTTATGACGACACAGTTAAAATCTCTTTATTTAAACCAATGGTACATTAAAGTATGACATTTGAAGAATATTGTGTAAAATTTTCAAGACGAAATATTAAAAAATACGGCAATGGCAGCAATTATTCGGACGTGTCTCGGAAAAAAGGAGAATTCCGGTGTCCATCATAACTTGGTGATAGATCATCTGAAATCAAAAAATCAAAGTTCATTCTTTGATAAAAGATTTTCCCAGGTAACACTGGGAGGGTTTTTTGAATTTACAATTTTTCAATTTTTTGGAACACTTTGAAGGGAAAAACGCGATTTTTTGCGAAATATATCGACTAATTTGTTATTAAAAAATAAGAATTAATAACAAATTTGAAAAAAAGGCTCCAGCGTTACCTCGTAAATTATGTACAGAAATAGTGTTCAAAATTTCAAAAGGATCGGTGCAGTAGTTTTGAAGTTATGATGGACACCGACTTTGAAAACGTGTGATGTGGGAAAAACGCTTTAAAGTTTTGCACACTGTAAAATTCAAAGTAAAACTCAACACTTATTTTATACTTACACATGATCGTCGATGCCATGTTCACACAGCAAAGAGCTTTCATCATCAGCATCTTTTTGTCCTTGTCTACACAAAACTCTTCGAATACAATAGCACGTCCGGTAGTCCTCAGGTGAGCGCGTCTCTCAGCTGCCCGAGCAGGTATAGAAAATCAGTCTGAGTATCGCTCAAATGTTCATAATTTTGTCAATTTTGCTCCGATTGACTTGAAATTTTGTCACAATATTCTTGCAATATTATACATTCATTTAAATAATTAAAAATAGAATGCAAAAAAAATATATTAAAAACCTTACCCCCCCCTTAACTTACAGAAAAATCGGCCAAAAATTTTCACAAGATTGAAGCATGAAATTTGAAGTGTACAGTGTGAAATGTAAAGTTTGAAATGCGTAGTTTATAGTGTGCAGTTTACTTACAAACGTTTGAAGTGTATACTTCAGTATAATGTACTACTACATTTTAGTACATACTGTAAGCATCACCAATTCTATCAACAGAAGCGCCTTAGTCACCACGTATCCATTACTTTTTTTTTGCGTATTTAAGTTCCACAATATTATTGGTACTGTACTGCTTATCTTGCATGAAATGGCAATTTTTTTTGGCGTTAATTGCTTTAATTGCATCATTCATCTTATTTCCTGCAGTTGCTGGTAGTTTGTTTTGATACCTTTATCAACATAACTGTCCATAGGGAACAATTTTATCAACTTTAAAAACTCAATACTTATTTTAAATATTGATTAAGGGGTTCATTTCACCTTATCGAGCCTGAAATTTAGGAAATTTTTTACAAAAATGTGATTTTTTTAAATTGGCACTTGAAAAGATCTGTCTCAGTCAATCGAACATGACGCGACATTTTTTTTAATTTTCCGATTAAATGCCTATAGCAAAAATAAACAATCGTCTCTTTATAAAAATCATTCGATTTCTACCTAAATTATCCATTTAAATCTCTCTCAAACAGCATCATTTATGACTTCCTATTATTTGTTAATCTAACGAATTTTCTATCACTTTTCGCCGCTATAATTTTATTTTTATTTTACAATGCGTTACTTGAGAAATAAAATAACGAGTTGAATGACTTTGTTTTGTATCTTCTCATTTTCTTTCCTCTGTCCGCAATATTGTGACTTGTGGGATAACAATACGTAATACAATAATAAAAGCAACAGGTTCTTCTTGATACCGAAATATAATATGTTTTCTTCTTAGACTAAACACAAATAATGTGAAAATGCAGTTTATTAAAACTAAGATAAGTAACATTTCCCATCTATAATTTTATAACACTGTTTGGATCGTCATAGAACTTTCGCGAATCTTCTAGAAAATTCTCCTTCCAGAACTTTCAAGAAATTTATCGAGTGTACCTTCTAGACACACCGACACATTCCGCCACTCAGCTTAGAACCTTATAGAACTTTCGGGAATTTTTTAGAACCTTTTCTTCCTTTTGTTACATACAATAACGCTCGCGGAAACCTCAAGCAAAACATATATATATATATATATATATTGATTTCTTCGAAGAAATTTCATTTCCCAATTTTGATGACACTTAATTTTTTTTTCAATGTACATAACAATTGAATTCCGTTAGAGATAATCATCGTAAACTTGCGTCAGACTCGTACTCAGAAAAATATATTAATACAAGTAAAACGTCTCTCTTGTAGCAGTGCCCGCCCCAGTACATTCCTTGAGGTCCTGTATTTCATGGCAGGCACGCTGGAGAAATATTATTGTGAGGTTTTATGGTACATTTCAAGACATTCATCTGATATGTCCAGAAGTGCCCCTAGGCTGTACCTGCACCCTCGCCTAAACAAAATGTTATTTTGGCAGTAGAGCCTTTGCCGGCTTGAAAATAAATTAATACGTGGGTTGAAACGATGAAACGGTTAATTTAGTTTCACATCTAAGGCCTCTGGGCAAGCAGAGTATCGATCCAGATGGGTAGTACCATGCATAGTTAAATTAATAATTAAATTAGACCAGTTAAAATAGAATATTTTAATGAGAAAATTCACGTATTATTAGTGAAAAGTAATACTTTTGGTTAAATTATACCTGAAAATGAAATGGTTTCGTATCTCGGTAACAGCCAAATATTTTTTCGTGGATTTGATTTTTCTGTACGTCTTTCTACTCGATTAATTCATTTGTCTTCGTTTATTTTACGTAACACGAACTAGTTTCGAAACCATCGTTCCTTCTTCAGGATAAACCATAAAGTAAATATAATAAAATATCGGCAATTATATTTTTAAACATGTTTTTGTGTGTACCTATATATCATACGACATTATTTAAAAAATAATAATTGTCTGTTTTCTTAATTATTCCTGTTTGTAAAATTATTTCAAATTTAATGTTTTTTTTCTTAACTGAAACTAACTAACTAACCATCACGTCATTTCCCCGCAGGGGTAGGCAGAGAGGATTGAACGCCACACTCTTCTATCCTGGCACACCACTTTTGCTTCGGCCACATTCATACATCTTCTCACACAAGTTCTATGGTTGTTGCGGCTTTTAACGGGGCCATCCTCAAACACATGTTGTATCTGATCGTGCCAGGTCTTTCGCTTCAACATTTGCCTCATATATTTCCTTAACCATCCTTTTTTTAACTAGGCATTTAACATTTCTTAACTGGGCCAGACTTAACCATTGCTTCTAAATGTATGTGTAAACTGTCAAAAACTATTTTTTTAATTAAAATAAAATAAATTAGAGCCAGGTGTAAAAGTTTAATTATTTTTATATTTTATAATGTTTTATATTTTACCTTGAAGAAGGAATGGTGGTTCTGAAACTAGTTTGTTTAACTAAAAGTATAGTAGCTTAAACGAAGTTAATTTGAATATTTATTAAATTTGATTAAAAATGAATAACCACAAAGTATAACACCTGATTATTGTTTATTATCAATAATATAATTATTATATACTTACTCCGATCAAATGAATTATATTAACTTTTAATTATAAAACTTCAGATCATTTCCAATACATCAGACAATAAATTAATTGGCAGTGGAATGCAGTCAATTTTTGTATTTTTATACAGTTACTTTAATAATGATGATATCTCAGAGAACTGATTGTCTGATTTCGATGTTTTTTTTAATTAAGGATAAATTATAGAAGTCTCACGGAGACGAAGCTATTTATATATGAGAAAAGTGTATGAAAGTCCTTTATACGATGGATCAGGGCTTAGAACCAGTATGAGCTTGCTTTAATGATCACTCTACACAACGCAACGTTTACCAATTCCATCGTAAGAACATCCACACAATATCAAATTATGAATGTTTTATATATACGAGTAGGTACCGTTGTTTGAATCAAGAACATTTCATATATTGCACCGGTCTCTGTTAGAGACATCTGTTATTATTAATAAGTTAGTATACACAGAACATATTGTCACTGGCAATAATTGCATCTAGAACACTTGGCTTAATCGCATTTACTCTCCTTTTGAGATCTTTCTCAGCTTTACCGTCTCTAGTAAACATACTTCCCAAATATATAAATGTTCTCACTTATTCTAAACATTCATTACTTTCCGTTACATCACACTAAGTTAGTCTTTCGTCTCTCTCGAATTCCATCACTTTTGATTTATAACATTCATCATAAGTTCACTCTCCATGCATACATCGAACATTCTAGTCAAATCAGCTTCACCATTTGCCATTAATACGAGCACTGTCCACGTAGAGTTGGAAGGATGTGGAGAGCCCATTCTTGCTCTTACTTCTTATACCTTCTGTTATTTCGTATATTTATCCAGCACAGGTGGAAAAGCCACGGTCACATTACGCATCCTTGTGTAATACCTTTTGCCATATTAAACCATGATGTGAATGCCCCAATGTCATTAATTTTTGCACAATCATTACTTCCCTTATACAAGCGTATCTCTTTATCAGCTGTTTTTCTGTTTTTTTTATACTTTTAATTGTAACATTATTAGTTTGCTTTACTACCATGGATGTTGTCTGTCGGTAGTGGATTTTCGGACTGGTGAGTCCTTGTATATTTGTGATGTATTTTTATTTTATTTTTGCCTCAGGGTAGGCAAGGTGCAATTTTTGTAATTATTTCTCATTTCTGATCACCCATGTATTTTTCAGTACTCATTCATGCATTCCACACACATTATATATTATTTTTCCTTTGCATACAATGTATTTATGTATTTTTTTTTGTATCTTCTATATTCTGTTTTGTTTTGTTTTATTTATATTCATGCTTTGTAATTTACAGATGTTTGATATTTATGCTTTGCTATTTTCTTCTCCTTGTATTTCTCTGCTTTTTGTTTATTTTTTGTTATTTACTTGTGTTTTTATTTTAATGTATTGGTATTTTCTTTGAATAAATTGTTTTTCGTAACGCACTCAGATACAGTGAAGTTATTAGTGCAGTTTCCTCGCCGCATCGTCAGCGGCGTAGCAAGGAAACTGCTTTAGCATTAAAACAATGCCAAACAATGCCAAAAAACAATGCGAAACTGTAGAGCCGATACTGGAGCTTTTGCTTGTATAATGGCGTCAGTGGTAGGTCCCATTTCACTTTCCATATACAAGGTTGCAATTGCCTGAATAAGCATACCCTTTATGTTATTTTCAATGCGTTAAATAAATTTTAGGTGTCTTAAAGGGGGGGGTAAGGTTTTTAACTTTTTTTTTTGCATTTTAATTTTAATTTTTAAATGAATGTATAACATCGCAAAAATATTGTGTCAAAATTTCAAGTCAATCAAATTATGAACATTTGAGCGATACTCAGACTGATTTTCTATACCTGCTCGGGCAGCTAAGAGACGTGCTCACCTGAGGACTACCGGACGTGTTATTGTATTGGAAGAGTTTTGCGTAGACAAGGACAAAAAGATGCTGATGATAAAAGCTCTTTGCTGTGTGAACATGGCATCGACGATTATGTGTAAGTATAAAATAAGTGATGAGTTTTGTTTTGAATTTTACAGTGTGCAAAATTTTAAAGCGTGTTCCCCACATCTCACGTTTTCAAAATCGGTGTCCATCATAACTTCAAAACTACTGCACCGATCCTTTTGAAATTTTGAACACTATTTTTCTACATAATTTACAAGGTAACGCTGGAGATTTTTTTTCAAATTTGTTATTAATTTTTATTTTTTAATAACAAATTAGTCCATATTTTTTGCAAAAAATCGCGTTTTTCCCTCAAAGTGTTCCAAAAAATTTAAATCTCAAAAAACCCTCCCAGCGTTACCTGGGAAAACCTATTATCTAACGCATGATCTTTCATTTTTTGATTTCAGATGATCTAGCACCCGGTTATGATTTTGACACCGCAATTCTACTTTTTTCCGAGACACGTCCGAATAATTGCTGCCATTGCCATATTTTTTAATATTTTGTCTTGAAAATTTTACACAATATTCTTCAAATGTCATACTTTAATGTACCATTGATTTTAATAAAGAGATTTTAACTGTGTCGTCACAAAAAATTCACAAAAACATGCCTTTTTTTGTACGAATTAACCTTACCCCCCCTTAAAACAATTTATCAAAATTCAGAAAACTCGTTTTGATATTCCCAAAAAGTAGAGAATTATACTCGTATTTAATATGTAATTTTTTTATCTTTTATATTGAAGTAAGAAAAAAGTGACTATACATTTGTTACACCGCATGAAAGGCGTTCTCTTTGCCGGAAAAGAGTTTTTTAAGTACACATTAATTCCTCGTTTATCATTTGATACCTTCGGGATCGCTTTTCTGGTAATTCTCTCAAAGATCTGGCGTACCCAAAACCGCGAACATCGGTCTGTAACTTTTCTTCAGGATTATCATCGCACTGGATGGGCCCACAGTGATATTTGTTTTTGGTTGCTTTGCCAAAACCACGTAAAGTTCCCGGCGACTCAACCAACCTACGTCCTCTTTTTCATAAACGGCTGAAATTCTGTTTTATTTGGCTTCAAACAGAATTAAATTTTACACAAAATTGGAAATCGCTAGAATAAAATACTAGATTTGCGAAACGTCTGAAAACCCGAATACCCGACGTTACCAGGTGGACAGTTTGATGTGAAGTTTCAACGTTTTTTACAGAAACCAGCGACTAGAGGTGATTCAATGTGGCTAGCGAAATATCAGCGCCAATAAATTGGGAATACTTGCATACCTTTCAAAAGTGCATAAGTGCGACCACAGATGTATGAATATTCTCGAAAATTGATTATAAAGTGTTCCAAAAATGAGTGATGAGTGCGAAATTATTGTGAATTAAGCAACGGTGTTACTGTTGAAATCACGTTCAGTGACTTTTGAGATAGTTTCAATTTGAAAATCCGATTTATGTTTAGTTGGGGTATCGGAAAGTTAACTCCTGTGTGTCGGTGATGTAACGTAGGTCTACATATCATAGAAAATATGAAATATCTACCTTATTTACGAAAACTAAAACGTCACATTTTTTGTAATCATCGAATAGACATATTCACACCAAAATGACTAAATTAAACTGTTACGAATATGCGGATTTTTTAATTAAAAAATATTTATTCATCACTCTCGTATTTTCGGTCAGTGTGTAAATGAGAGGAGAATATTGCATATCGCGGTTAAATCGAGCAAGAAAGAGCACGACAATTTCACACATTTCATGTAGGACAGAGATGGCGGTTATTGGGTCTCGGTGAAAGCGAAAACAATATCGAAAGAGTACGGTAGAATCGCGTAACACGTGTTAGAAAAAGACGGAGTGCAGGCGACATAGCGACCATGTCGTTGAATTCAGTTGGTAATGGTACGTCATTGGAGCGCACGCAAATTCGATATGCCGTTATTTTATAATAATTTACTAAAATAATGCAAATATGTATGTTTATCTTACATAATTATATAAAAGGACCATAAAAAAGTCTTAACTGTATCGTATATATGTATATTTTATCACATATTATAAACTATGCCAATTTTTAATCAGGTAACGCTGTGTTACACCACCGTTCCCGAAGGTATTTTTTAGCACAGTCTTTAAAGAGTTTACGTCACGTGTCATGTGACTTTTGTTCTAAAAGTCATGTGCGCGTGTAGTAATGGTAAAATGTTGACTTCATGGTAAGAACGTTTCCAAAAAACCTTCACAGCTACGAAGATCGACTTGCCTTTTTCAAGATGCACAAACTTGAGTCCCGACGAAAAATATCCGATCTCATTGTGCTACACAAGATTCTCAGCGGAGCTATTGATTCTCTCTGTCTATCTGATATAAATTTGCATGTTAAACCCCGTATAAGAAACCCTGAGTTCTTCAGAATAAGTCAGCACACTAATAATGTCGGTTACTTTTCTCCCATTACAAGGTTGTGTCGCACATATAATTTGTATTGTGCCGACCCTAACATTGATGCTGATATTCTTGCAGACACGTTATCTTCGTTCAAAAACTCACTCATACACAACATTCATTTTCTAAACGACGACATGAACCTATAGATCATTAAATATTAATCGCACTACACTCAAACACAAATATATAATATACATAAATGTACATGTGAAATATAATTAATTACAAAAATACATGTTACTAGAGCGTGCCGACGACACTTGTAATTGGGATAATGGGCATAGTCTTCACTACAATGTTTATTATCTGAGTTTCATGTACCCATTATCCTGTTAGTGTCTCTAATAAATAAATAAAAAAAATAAAAATAATAAAAAAAGCGGTTTCAAATATCGAAATTTGAATACATATTGCAAAAAGGTTGACAAACTATCATCAAACCGGGATGGCGGGATAATTACTTATCCCATTTCAAAAAAAAATAGTAGATTACAGTTACTTATTACTCCCTTTATATTAACTCATGTCTGTTTGCTTTCTAGATAGCAGACTGGATTTTTTCTGCTTTTTTAGGCAGAAAAAACACCATGCGCAAATACATTGCGCATGCGCTTTTGGATCTCTTCTGTATTATGGTTGTTTGTTATCAGGGAGCATAAGTATGTAAACTTTGGTACCGTTTCAAATTTTTGACTTCTACATGTGAGAGTTGGGATTTATTGGGTGCATCCTAAGGCCATGTATTTGGTCTTCTGCTGGTTTACTATGAGACTCTTGTTTTTGGCAGAACTTTCAAGATTTGTGAAGGCATTATGTAAAGCATCAGAAGTTTTCGCAATTATGTCGATATCATCAGCGTTGTCAAATATCGTTGTTCTTATTTCAATGCCCTAGTAAAGAATAACTTTTTCTGAGGCTATGTTGTATAAGAGGCAGGCCAATCCATCCCCTTGTCTCACCCCGTGGAGCGCTTCAAAGGGCTCGGACAGATCACTGCCAACCCTGACTCTACACGTTACTGGGGATTTTGTTAGTTTCGACAGATTGCTCAAATCTGTCTCAAGGAGAAAATTTGCAAAGCAGTAATGCAATATTTCTGTACCTGTAAAACTTAACGTCTGGCTGTCTTTTCCCTGTACAAATCTCCACCATTTATCGTATTCGATTTTGCATAATTATGATTTAGTATCCGGTGGATAGACATTTACCCCCTTTCTCCAACCCCTCCCCTAATATATTTTCTGCACAAAATCTACACCGTTTGACCGACCTGACCCAAATTTAGCATACTTATTCTCTAGGACCCGGCGGGTAACAAAGACAACGTTTCGCTTTCCCCTTTTACCCCACCCCCTCACTTGATATATTTTCTGTAGGTGCAAATCTACAACGTTTGACCGATTTGACCCAAATATTGCATACTTATTTTTAAGATTCGGCAGGTAACGAAAGTGACTTTTTTCGCAACCCTTTACTCCCCCTCCCCCCCCCCCTCGCGTGTTATATTTTCAGTACAAATCTACACTGTTTGCCAATCTGATCCAAATTTTCTATTCTTATTCCTTAGGTCCCGGCGCAATATATAGGCCAAAATTCCCTCCTGTACATCGTATCCATACCAGCCTATTTTTAACCGAATCCTTAATCCGAGCAACGCCGGGTTCAAACAGCTAGTACCTAATAAAAGCACATCCAAAGACACAAAAGTATCAAAATATGTTTTTCAAAAACTGTTAAAATATTTTTAAAACAAATATTGTTAAAAATGAGAAAATAATTTAGAATAATATAGAAATATTGCAAGAAACTGATATAAAAAAATAAAATTTCGGGACCTACATAAAGATCTATTTATGTAGTCTTGTGTATCTACACACGCAAGGTACTCTCCATAAAAAACAAATTAGAACATCTTGCGGTAGAAATACATCCCGGTATTTTTATGAGCCGCGTATACGATTCGGGTTAGCGGAATTTTTCCAGTAGAAAGGACGCGTATCACTTCGTATATGTTCTCAGGCTGTGAAAATTAAGAATCACAATACAGTTATCAATTAAAATAATCATTTTGCACCACAAAGTATACTATACAAATTGATAATATATTGGCCAATGTTTGGATCAAAAATTGTTGTTTTACGTAACTACTGTAATTTTTATTTTAAACTATTGATCGTAAACAGAGAAACGCAGAAATTTCAATATATTATTAAATTAATTACTTGTAACAATAATTTTATATTTTAATTATTATCCTTTGTGGACAAAATCTAAAAGCGTTGTTTTAGATTTTGTCCACAGAGGTTTATTATTAAAAATAAATTACAGAAATGTTACAAAGACGAAGCTGTTTATATGAGAAACATGTATGGAAGTTAGGTTTACTAGTTTATTCTATATCCATACTAATCTATTCTAATATATAAAAAGGTAAAGTTTGTAAGTTTGGATATAGGAGGTAATCTCCGAAACTAATTATCGGAATTCAAAAATTCTTTTACCAATATTTGGAATGAATTTACAGGGTGGTTATAGGTTATATATACATTATTCAGTTAAAATAAAAATGCTTTCAGTTGTGATCTTTTTCACAACTAAAGTCGACGCAAAAACAGTCGAGCGAATGCGTTTCTTACGAAAGCTGCCTTAACGGTAAGAGATAAATGAGTACTTTCTATAGAGAAGTTGTACAACTCAAAAAGGCCTATAAAAAATTGATGATGACTTATATCTATATATTAAGGTTAATTATCAAATTGTTAAAATATGGATAAAATATATATTTAAAATTATTTTTACTCTGTCGGGGGTGATTTAAGTAGGTAATGTTGAATTCTTATCAAAATAAATTTACTTATCGTCAGGAAAATTTTATTTAGATAAAAATTGCCTGTAACATAACATTGTTTGGACGAGTAGTTTAGATTATATTGATTTTTCATTGATACTCATAGTTTCTAAATGAATTCCACGTGGGCGAAGCTGCGAACAAAGCTGGTATTAAATGATCTTTAAAATAACTTTTAAAATAATATATAGGTATCATTACCAGCTATCAAAACTATATATAATATATCATGGGGAAGATTATAGATAAATCTAGCTTAGTCCATTTGAATATATAAAAGAAATTGTTTTAAAACATACATAGGTACATAAATAAAAATTTGATTATGTGTGGATGAGATGGGATATCCCTCAGACGTATGTGTGTCAAATCCATTTGTAATAGAGTAAAGAATGCAGATATTAAGAATGAATGTAAAGCTGATCTTAGAATTAATTAATAGAATTAAAAAAATGGTCACTCAGATAGTTTGGGCATATTGAGCGAATGAATGAGGAAAGAATGGCAAGAAGGATATATATTGCTAGTGTTGATGGCGCAAGAAAGAGAGGGCGACAGCAGAAGACGTGGCATGATCAGATTAGCCAGATACTGGAAGATGGTCCCGTTAGAAGCCTCAACAACCGGAGAGCTTGCGTGCGAAGATGTATGAATGTGGATGAGGCGAGAGTTGTACGTCAGGACAGAGGAGTGTGGCGCTCTATCCTGTCTGCCTACCCCGACGGAGAAACGGCGTGATGGTAAGTAAGTAAGTAAGTACTTACAATGTAATCGGTAAACTTTGCAATGTGTAAAGTGATAACTTAAGTCAGACCATACAGATCAAACAAGTTACCTTTTCTTTGTTCTTGTATTATTTTTGTATTATTTTGTATTATTTCGTATTATTTTGTATTATTTTTCCTATTTTGTTATTTTACCTTACCTTTTCTTTGTTCTTGAATTTATTTATGTATTTCTTTTATGCAATAAAGACGTATCTAATGGTGTCGGTCTGTGAATGGTTTTGTTTTTGCGGCCGTGCCGCCTCGCACCGGTTTATACGACCCGTGCGGGGCAGCACGGTCTTGCATTGTAACTAAAAAAATGTCAACCTGGAGACGAATGAGAAGGACCGATATGGGAGCTTTTGCTCATAAAACGGTCCTGGGTAAGCGGTGGGTACCATTCACAGATCAAACAAGCCCTGGGCCACGCTTTCAAGACTTTCATACATATTTTTCATATAAATAGCTTCGTCTCTGTGAGACTTCTATAATTTATCTTAAATGGTTCGTTACTGTTTTTACCGTTTTCTTTTTTCACATCACAATTCAAGTGAAATATGCAATTTAATTGTACGATACATAATATACGCTGTAGATATTTTTTAATGTTACGATATGATTATGCTGAACCCGCCCACGCCTCGTTTCGTTGGTAGAGCAAAGGTCGACATTCTAATGCTTTACCGAGAAGCGCCTCATTTATTAAATCACATGAATTGTAAGTAAATTTATCCCACGTATTGTTCGCATAACTTTCAATATTCTATTATAATTTATTAATGTACACATTTAAAATGTCTGCAATAGTCAACATTTTAAAAATATGTAATTTTTTTTCTATTCATTCAGCAACATTGTAGATTGACATTTTTAAATATTTATTGTATTATTATACACCTGCATACTGCGGAAAAACTTATCCATTTGGAATGTCTGAATAATCATGGTTATTCTGAATTTGCAAATCATTTATAAGAAAATGATCACGATATTGGTAAAGATTTAGGACTTTCTATTTTACACAAAAATAATTTTGTCTGAAATTTAATAATTTAGAATTATTAGAAATTCGTAAAGCAAGTAAAAATATTATTAATAATCAATTAAATTTAACTACTAGCCCAATTCTAAAGAAAATTCCAATAATTGTGTGTTATCAAGAACTTTAGCAATAATATTTAAAAATAATTTTTCAAATATTTAGAAAAACCAAAAACCGAAGACATTATTCATTTTGATATTTTGACATTTATTATAACACCCTGATAATGGAAAAGTTTTTCCGAAACATGTAGGTGTAATTAATAAAATAGAAGTAGATATATACAAAAAATACAATCAATTAATCTATATTACAGATATCTCACAGAGACGAAATTGTATTTATTATGGGAAAGTAGGTATAGAAGTCATTTGGGTGTATATAGGACTTATGACCTATCTTTATGGTTGGCTTAAGTGATCACTTTACACAATGTAACATTCGCCATTTCCACCCATGATAGAATATACCATGCTTATTCATTTTTTGGAAGTTGTATATATGTTCAAATTGCGTGGAAAGCTTTCACATATGAGTTGTAAGCGCCTTTCCATGCGGCCTGTACAGAGCCATTTTCATTCCCCTAAATCCCCACAGATGTCGCTAATGAGAAAATCTACATTGATTTTTACGGAATTTTGAGAGCAATATACTTTATATATTAGATATCTATAATATACATTAATTGATTAATAATGTCTCTGTGACATAAATCCAGCTCTGTTCTGAAAGATTTGAACAAACTCAAAATATTCTGAATACAATCAATATTTATTAAAAATATGACTTGGGAGAAAATATATGGTGAAGAAACAAAAACCTTTGTGGAACAACTGGTAAAAATACGAGTATTTGTTATTTCTTATGTCGTTAGATACGAGACTCTTATATATTAAAGAAAACACATTATTTTTGTGAAGTGGCAATTTCAGAAAAAAACTCTGTGAATTGTTAAACGAATTTTTATTAATCAATTAGAAAAACATCCAGAAAAATCAAATAAACGAAAAAATATTTTAACTGCTACTGGGATTCGAACCAACGGACCTCCATTCTAACCGGGGATGGCGCGTTATCCAATTTCGCCACGGCAATTGGTAGTTAACGAAAAATTTTCGAATACGCGCATGTTTTTATATACCTACTATGTATTTATATTCCTACTTTTATACAGATGTCACGTCTGTGACAGGTGAAGACATGCTTTTTTTGAAAAGCAGCAAAATTGAATAAGCATTGTAAAATTAAACATATCAGAAACGTGTGCTTTCTCTTTTCCATTTAACAAGACTGTGTCACAGCAACGCGTGGCCGGATAGAGCTATATCAAATAAAAAAGAAAAAGAAAAATTCCTCACAAAATTTTATAAAGTACAAAGGGCCAAAAATTCTTGATAGCCTGCCAAAGGAAATTCAAAACACGGTGAATATAAGGAGGTTTAAACAGGAGGGCAAAAAATTTATTGTAAAAAATTTTAAATTACTAGATTAAATGCAGTTTGTTTTGAGTGAAATCATGTAATCGAATTAATTAAATCGTATATTATTTTATGGCCGTGCGCTGGGCGCGTTTAATTAATTTGACTTCTTGAGTATGAGGTATAATTTTTTGAATATTTTTATATTAATGACAATGAAATTTTCTTAGTACGCATGTAAAATTTAATTAAAATAATCGACATTTTAATGGTTTTATATTTGTCTTTTTTTAAACGATATATTTAACAACTTGTTGAAAAATATTAATTTCTGAATAGGGCCACTTCTTCTTCAAATTGCATTATTTAATTTTTGAATAAAATATTTGTTCTTTATTTGAAAATATTTGAGATTTGATTTTGAGAAAGATAAGTCTATTGCATGAAGACCAAAATAGTGTTTCGGGGTTATAATTTTTTTGATGCCATGACAATATATTTGTTCACCTGAAAATGGGAGGAAATGCTTCAAAAGTAAATGGATGCATCATAATAAAATTGATTAAAAGCCTGTTTAGCTATGGGTTTTGCAAAATGATTTAATAAGTTTTCGTTAAATTTTGCAAAATCGAGAGCAAATACGAAAATCGTGTACTGGGGGGCCTCTTAACTTTAGTATTATTACCAATAAAAAAATCTTAAATTGCGTTTTCTGTAAAATGAACTTTATGGACTTAAGCTCTCAGGTACAGTATTTAACAAGACTGGTTTTATCCATAACCATTTCAGGTCATATTCGAGGCAAGATAGTATTATAAGTACTTCTTCAAATGTAGCAAATTTATTTTGTGGTAACATAATTATAATTGTTATAAATTAACTTTGTTTAAACCACTTATTTATTGAAAAAAATCAACACGTTTCAAAGCCAATGGCTTCTTCGTCAGAAAAACAAAAATAATATTTAAAAATCAAAGTATAGATCAAAATATTAAAAAGTTATGCATGGAAAATGATAATATAAAGTACCTAATTAACATGAAAATAAATTGAAAAGATAACTATTTGCAAAAAGGACCTGATCATTTATAATATTCAATTTAATATTTACACTCTTTCTTATTCTCAAAATTTATAATTTATCAAATTGTGATTCTGTATAATTTGTATGTAAAATTTGTAAACCCTTATTAATATCAAAACAATGACCCATAGCCAAAAGATGGTTAGAAAATTCAGAATAATTATTACTATTTAAACATCTTAAGTGTTCCTTAACTCTAATTTCAAAATTTCTACACGTTTTTTCTATATAAAAATAATCACAATCATTATAAATTAATTATCCTTATCTTTATTATTTAATATGTATTGATATTTATCTTTTAAATTTATTTTCATGTTAATTTGATACTTTATATTATCATTTTCCATGCATAACTTTTTAATATTTTTATCTATACTTCGATTTTTAAATATTATTTTTGTTTTCCTGACGAAGAAGCCATTGGCTTTGAAACATGTTGATTTTTTCAATAAATAAGTGGTTTAAACAAAGTTAATTTATAACAATTATAATAAGTACTATTTAATTTACGCTATTCCTGAATATCTGAATTTCAACATGTGTGTTCGATTCAGTAGCAGTGTGTGTGTGAGTGTACGTGTATGTTCGTGTGTATTTGCAGAGGATGGTTGTACTGGGGGAGGTTTGGGGAGGTTTTGGGGGCGGGGCGCGATTGATTGATGACGCTCCATGCGGGGAACAAATCGTAATTTAATTGATGAATAAATAAATGTCCCCGACGGACGCCACTGCGATTAAAATAAGACCATTAGGCTGCAAGTGGCACGCGCTGGTGCGAAAAAAATACATGAAATATGTCAAGTTCATGGATTTTTAATTGCACCAAATAATAGAAAAAAAAATTGAATGGACCGGAAAAAAATATGAATAAATATTTATTCAACCAGTTTCAGACAGAAACCGAAGTCAAATGCAGAATTGAAGCATCGCGAGCTGCTTTTAACAAAATGAGACAGATATTCTGCGATGACAATCTTAACCTGAAACTTCGACAGCGACTGGTCAAATGTTATATATGGTCAGTCCTGCTGTACGGAGTGGAATCGTGGACCCTCAAAGTGAGTAGCATGAACCGGCTGGAGGCGTTCGAAATGTGGATACATCGGAGAATGCTCCGGATACCCTGGACGGATATGGTCAGCAACACAAGAGTTCTTCAAAGAGCTAGAGTGAATAGAGAGTTGCTGACAAATATCAAAATCCGAAAGGTATCGTATTTGGGTAATGTGCTCAGAGGAGAAAAATATGAATTGCTCCACCTGATTCTTATGGGCAAGATAGAGGGTCGTAGAGGTGTTGGAAGGAGACAAATCTCCTGGCTCCGCAATATACGCGACTGGACGGGCATAAGAAGTGTTGGAGAGCTGTTTCGTGCTGCCCAGGACAGGGACGCTTTCTCTCGGGTGATAGTCAACGTTGGGGGGACCTGACATGACACCAAAAGAAGAAGAAGTTTCAGACACAATCATTTACTTTTTTACAAAGAGGTTATAGTTTAAGAGGGAAGAGAGATAAGAGAAATAAGGAGCTTGAAGCTCTAAAAGTGTAGACCCGGGGAGTGTGGCGCGGGGGATTCAAATATTCGTCAACCTTCGGCAGCTCTCGCCAATACGCGAATACAAAAGCGATCTTTTTGCCAATAGATTAAGTTAATTTTTGTTCGTATAGCATTTTTACAAACTTATGAAGATATGCAATATCAAAGTTTGCATTTTTTTTCAATATTTAAGAGTTATTTTTTTGCAAATAGTTTAAGTATGATTACAGTAACTTAGATCGATTATGAAAAATTCATTAATTTCTACACAACTCAAATAAAATGATAAAAACCATGTAAAAAACTTCAATATTTGCAAGGTTTTTATCATCTTATTTGACGATCGATATATGTTACTACAATGATAGTTCACCTGTTAAGTTTTTGTTACAAGTAATGAGATACTCTGTATAGAAAACTCCTTTTTTTAAATGTTATGAGCAAATGCAACTATGAAAAAGAAAAATACAAACAGGTCTATGGATTGCAACTTCCGACAGCACTATTTAATTTGGATCCTTTGAAAAACTGAGAAACAAGATAATGTTAACGACTATGTTTTTGCTACTAACTACCAGACACCGTGTATATTGAGCGCACTCTATTATGAGATGTTAAGTCTGCACTACGCTTCTTTACTATGAGCTTTTAAGCTGACAAAGAAATTTACATTTAAAAATCTCATTAACGCTTTTGATACTAAATTATCGATATTATTATATTGTTTAGGGAGGTGTTTTGTAGTATAACCTGCAGTAAAGTTTTCAACATTGATTCTGCTTGTGAACAAATATCAATGACATCTTGAGATGGATACGATAAGACACCTCTGTCTTTCTGTATTACAAAACTATGGTGAACTGTTTTTTCATCGTCAAAAAGACTATACAGGTCGTGCATTATAATTTCTTACCCAATATCGCACAACAAATCCACCTATATGAGAAATTATTTTCTTTAAAGTTTCTGTCAAATTTATAACTTAAAGTTCTGAAAATTCCATATCTACCTCATTTTTGATTCGTATTTTATCAATTCTGGCCAATAGTTTTCAGTTGTGTTGTAAATTTTTATTACTGCTCAAGAACAATGCATTATCTGTGTATTTTCAAGAGCTATACAATTACCGCCTAAGGAATCTCTTAGTTCTTGGTGCTTTTACCTAATTTGCGCTTTGAGCAGATTTAACATCATTAACAATAAAATATTCTAAAGGTTACTTCTAGTTATTATTAATACAAACTGCCAAGAAAACCAACACTTGAAAGGCAATATCTGTTGATTTCTACATATTAACCAAAATCTACACTAGGGACCATATTTATTTTAATGCATTTCATATTTATGATAAATGTTCAAGTTTTTTGTTTGTAACATTGTGAAATTCATTTTTAATATTTTAAAAAATGAGGGTAAACACAACACTGTTTTATTCCACTATATTTATTTTGAATTGTTACAACGTTTTCGAGATTTCTCCCATTGTCAATAAGAACACGTTGTAAACGTGGGAGAAATCTTTATATATGCATTTTATCCAATATTAATTGCAATGATTAAAAAATTAGTTATCTCATAATATTTGCATAAGCAAAACGGCATTTTGCGCTAATTTTTTTTTTCAATCATTTTCTACGTTTTTTCTTATATTTTATCTATGTTTTTTTAAAGTTTTGTTTCCATATTTCTATATATTTTTTCAATTTGTTTGACAAACTAATAATAGTACACCGTTCTGAGCCCATTATTATTTTTTTGTGAAAAATGTAATAAATAAAAAATACTTCTTATCGGTGAAATCCTATATTATTTGTTGGTTTTGATAGTTTATAGAGCAAGATGAACAATTTTTGACAGAACACGTCACCAATTTGAATAAATTAACCCCTAAAAAGGAGAGTTTTCTTCTAAAAACGAGCTGGCTTGCGGCATGTACAAAGCGTCATAAATGACTTAACAGTCGACTAGAAAAATGGTTGATATTGTCTCCATTCGAGCTTCATGTCAAAAGCTAGATTTCGTCTCTATGTATTGTAACCTCTTTACCATACCAGTGAAGGATATTAAAGTATTTCTGAAATCGGTCGAAAAATAGTTGTTTAAAAAAGTTCATAATAAATTCGATCAAAATGAATAACCACCAGATTTTTGCGATAAATATTTTCATACAAAACCGATACCGGAGAATACTTTAAAAATAAAAATCTTTATTGATGTGTGACATCTTTTCTCTCGCTTTGTCAGTGATTTCGTGAAAATGGACGGAAATGCGTCGTTTGGAAAATTTACGTTTTTCGAAAATGGAAAAAAAACGTTGTTTATAAACAAGCAAATGTCCAGGAAGTGCCATCACAGCGAAGTCGCACACTTCCAGCAACTGACGCTTCTGATTTTGTATATATGCTACGTGCCTGATGTCGATCGTGCGGATGTTGTAACTTTGATGTACATATATCTTCGAAACTATCCGATAAATACTTAATTTTTTTACATTAATGTAAACAAATAACTACCCTTAATGATTTACATTCTCAAATTTTATGTAATTCATGTGATAATTTTTAAATATTTATTCAAAGTTTTCATATAATATGTATGGCGGCACACTATCCCCATCTATGAAAATATATAAATACGTATAATAACACATTTCTAAAAAAAATGCGTGTATTTACTAATTAATAAATATAAAGGTAATAGCTTCTTTAAATTTTGAGGTTAATTTCTGACGCTGCTCAATTGACATTTTTAATTGTGAGATGTCAAATGTTACTATCATATGCCACTACTGTAAGGCACATGCGTGTTAATCTAAACAATGGCCAATATGCACTTTTTTTAAGGTTTTCGTTATAAATACAATGTAGAACAATACCACCTTTTAATATCCAAAGGTGGTTATTTGAGTTTTAAATAAATACATACCCGTATGTCATAAGAGGTAATAGTTGATAAAATTTAGATAGGCCTCTCCTTTCTTGTTTTTCACAGTAATCAAAAAAATCGAAGTCGTTGATTTTGATAAACAAATGTCATGAGAAAATCCATTTATTACTTTCATCTAACACAGAGGAAACCTTCAGAAAAAGAGTAATTAAAGAAATTCGGTTTAAATAGATGAAAACAAAATATAACCAACAACTGAAAAAAGTGATAAAAAGTGATTAAACAAAATTTCACAACAATAAATTTCTATGAAATGTATTATTTTCAATTTTTTTACACATTCGTATTTTTTTAAGAATGTTTATTATTTATATTATTAAGTTAATATAAAACTATAAATCTGCATTCCAAAAACCGTTTATTATAAATAAATACATATAATAAATAATATCTAAGTTTTCTCTTTTTTTCTATACATTAATACATTAACCTCAAATTTTATACTTGTCATATGTACACGGTGTCGGTAAATATACATTTTTTGGAAGAAAAAAAATCGGTATATTTACGTCCAAAAATATACAGTAACAGCTATATGCAAAAAAGGTTCATATTTCGATCACACCTCTGTGTGTGAAAATGAAAACCTTCAGTACGTAAGGAGATGGACGAATATGTACATTTTAGAACAGCTCTTACTTAGATATCTTCTGTATACTTAGATATCACAGAACAGCAATACTTAGATATCTTCTGAATAATTTATTTACATAACGAGGTCTTCGGAAAATGAGAGCAGACATCCCAGAAGAAAATTGCCACGAGTCTGTTAGAGCTCTGAAGTACGCACGGAATAAGTATCTAGAATTAAAAGTCTAGTGCAATATTCTTAATGACAGGGAAGCCACAATTTTCATTAGTGATGGCTTGAAAATGCCGTGATAATTATAAAAATGTAGTATTTATACTCACTAACAACGGAGACTCAGTTAACAGAAGGTCTGTTCACTGAATCTTCAAAACTAATTTAAATTGAAATACTCGTAATAGTTAAATTATTAGTAACAATATACAAATTCAGAGTAGAATTTGTCTTGAAATTCCAGGAATGGAGAGAAATTGCGTGTAATGGAGGAAAATTCTTGATTTTGAAATTGAGGTGGTCTCATCAAGGGTTGTTTACCAAATAGAAATGGTGATTTTTTTAATGTATCTTATAGTTGTCTTAATTTAAGTTCTTTAATATTTTTTTATTTATTTATACAGTAGATACACGTGTTTTTTTAATGAATTGATTCTATATTGTAACATTTTTACAGACATTATACTCCCCATAATATGAGCCAAAGCTCGAGCTTATGGGAGGAGTATTTACAAGCTAAATTAAAGTACAAATGAGGAACGAATGAATAAAGTGTATTTTTGATTAATTCAATAATTTATCAAAAATAATTGTAGAATGTATTTTATTGTATTAATGTATTGATTAATTTTATAACGATTATAGTTTGCAAAATATTTGAAGCATTGCATTGAATGTATATCCCATATTCGTTATTATTGATTTACCAACCTAATTAATTCCAACATATTAAATACACTTTTTATGTACATTTAGACAGATGTGGGTTTTTCATAAAGGTGATCATATTAAAATAAAATGTTTTTGTTGAGTTAATTAAGTTTCAGTTATCCCAGCTATAAGTAAAAATAATTGTAATAAACTATAAAATAAACAAATAAGTACGACCTTACAATTACGACTCGTTATACCTGAAAAATATCAGGAGGTATTTAAATACTGAGATTTGTTTTTAGTAATGTAAAATTTATTACTTATATGTAAATGTTTAAATAGTAGTTTTAGTTATAAAGAAATATATCAATTTGCATGCTTACAGGTTAAAGTGGAATAATGAAATAAAATTAAATATTTAGCTTTCAGCAACATATTATTGTAAAAAAATTGAATAATCATGTTTTTTAAAAGTGTACATCTAATTATATCAAGCACCTATTTATATAAACCTCTTAATATTTTTAATGTTTAAAAAAATAAGTATTTAAATTTGTTTTACCGTATATGCCTGAATTTATTTTTTTATTTTATTTATTTGTCCACGCCCATATAGGCTTTTACATAAAAATGTTATAATATAGAAAGAAGTGTATTAAACAATATACTAGTTCTAGAAGTAAATACTTGTATAAAATTTTAAAGTCGTAGCACGTTTTATATAAAAAAATAAAAAATATTATTAACATTCAAGAAGTACATAAAAATATCAGGTATAAGCAGTAAAAGTATGAGGTTTAAATAAGCATTAAAATATGAGTATAAAAATTAAAAGTACAAAGCAGTATTTATAGTATATTTATTGTATTTTACCAAAGTATCTATAATATTATCAATTCTATACCACAATACATCTTATTTATTTTCACATATTAATCGATTTATATATTTTGTTCGATAATTCACAACATATATTTGCAGGTACTTTATAAATGTCAGACCAATACTTAGATTTTCAGTACACAAATAACACTTTTAAGGCGTACCTTAAACTTTAAATCGTATAAGTATTGACTCTGAATTCGGGCCTCTGCGTACTTTAAAAAATTAACTTGTTCCTGATCGTATGACATACAGTGCATAATTACAATTACCCGATATTAGAAAGTATGTAAAACAAAATGAAACAATAATCGGATATTCTAGAGCTGTAGAGC
This sequence comes from Agrypnia vestita, assembly GCA_016648135.1. Lineage (NCBI taxonomy): Eukaryota > Metazoa > Arthropoda > Insecta > Trichoptera > Phryganeidae > Agrypnia > Agrypnia vestita. The sequence goes on from JADDOH010003003.1 coordinate 92,320, forward strand.
GGATATTGTACTATTAATATTTTAATCGCTAATATTAATAATTTCCATATTTCTGTTCATCCCTGTCGCACTGTATCGCTACGCGCTATGATAAACAGCTATCAGGTCAACTTCAACATAATTAAATCATGCTACTGCTGGATTTTATTTGATATTGAAAAATATGTGTATTTTCTCCTCCTCGATAATCCACTTCAATGATAATCGGTTTTTAAAAAAATAATAAGGTTATATAATAATTATTAATATTTGTACAATTTTCTGTCATCGTTGGCGGGTTATTTTCAGTACATAAATGTATAAATACTATCATTTACTTTAATACTCCAGACAGTTTAATATTAATTTTATATATAATTAATGTAATATAGATATTAATCCCGGTTTTTGTGATTATTTTCTAATGATTTCCAGAATAATTATTTCCAATTAATCCTGTTCTCAGGATCTTATTCGATGAAAACATAATAATAATAATAATAATAATAGCCTTTATTCAGACATTCATAACATTTAAAATTTGATTCCGACAAGTTAGACTGTCACACCATTCAGAAGAACTTTTCAGAGAATGTCACGTCCTGGACATCAATCAAACATATTTACTCGACACTTTAAAATATTTTTTCCGACATAAACAAAATCACCAACAAATAACACACTCACACTCAACAAGGGCACAGCTCAACTGCGACTATCTTGTACCAAAATTCACAAAAACCTTTTCACAAAAATTTCACCTCTTCCAAGCACCAAAAACATTCAATACTCTTAACACTAAACTTAAAACATGTAGCCATAGTCTCGCGTATTTTTCTTCAAAAGTGAAACTCTGGCTGCATGAAAAGGGAAGTAAGCATGCCCGAAACCTATTAAAAGCCATGATATAAACTAAATTTAAAATATACTATTCCTACAAGAACATTTACTGTCATCTTTTTAAATACTTTTAATTGTTTTATTTTATTTTATTAAATATCCTATTCAGATCTTTTTTTTCCCTTGTCTATAGTAGAATTAATTAACACCATTATTAAATTGTAAACATGTAAACATTACTATTACTTAATTTTAATTGGCAATAAGATTGATTCACAAATGTTATATAAATAATAAATATTCTTGAACATTATACTACTGGAAGAGCTATATATACTACTGTCTGCTATAATACAGTAAATTACTAGTGTAGCAGGCAGGGTGTCAAATCAATTTAGTGTTTACTTGCTGCCAAGACACTCAGCAACAATGAAAAAAGCTTAATTTAATTTTGTAAACACTGTAAACATTGTAAACATTGTAAACATTTGTAACATTGAATTGAATAAACATAAACATAAATTGAATAAACCATGGCAGTTGCTTTTATGCCTTTTGCAAAGGCATAAAAGTATGCCTTTTGGCAAAGGCCTCCTCCAATTGCCTCCATTCCTCCCTACCTTTGGTATTCTGGTCCACGCGACACCTGCTGTACCCTTGATCTCATCCACCCATCTTCTAGAAGGCCTGCCTCGTTTCCTTTTCTTGTCTTTCGTGAACCAATACATTATTGTTTTTGATCATTTCCCTTTTCCCCTGATTGTATATCCATCCATTTCCATTTAAACCTTCTGATGGATACTTTAACATTCTTCATTTTTGTTTGTTCTTTGATCATTGAATTCCTTATTCTATCTGCTTTTTCCCCAACATACTTATCTCCATAGCATTTTGGCATGACTCTAGCTTTCTTTCGTGGACTTTAGAGATCGCCCAAGTTTAACAGCCGTAAGTTAGGACAGGCAGAATACAGGTATTTACGATATCTCTGTTCTTCATGATTTCCTTTAGACTCCAATATTGCTTCCGCGCAGTTCCTATTCGTCTGTCTATTTCCTTTGTAGTTATATCGTTTGGTCAAATTATTTGACCTAAGTATAAATATTCAATGATGTCGTTATCGACGCAGATCGGTTCATGTTTATCATTCGTCATGGCTTTTGTTTATAACATTATATAAACATAAAATATACATAATAAAAATAAAAAAATATTTTTTAATTAAGATAAATTATAGAAGTCTCACAGAGATGAATCAATTTGTATGAAAAACATGTATAAAAGTCTTTTATATGACTGCACAGGACTCACAACCTGTATGAACTGGCTTAAGTGATCACTCTACACGATGCAACGTTCATCAATTCCATCGTAAGAACATCCACACATTATCAAAAATTTGAAAGTTGTAAGTAATAATATATGTTCTAAATTGAAACCTTCCCTATATTTTTGGGAACTGTGTTAGAGATGTCTGTAGTCCTTTTCATTTCGTAGATTTCGAAACTGGTAATGATACCTTAGTAAATTAATATTTTTTAATTGTATAAAGCCCTTGTTGACGATTGGAGTGACGGGATATAAACTGGAAGATGACAGAGAAAAGCAGTCAAATCACTGGAAGTTGCTAATGGTATTAAACTATTACTATGTTTTTTTTAACAGTGACGAGTTTTTGAAATAAAAAACCTTTGCTAGTTTCTCAGGTATATTAAATCAAAAAAAAAATTTTCAATTGATTCAGCAGCATTGTAGATTGACATTTTTAAAAATATTGATATGCAGTTTTGTATAAATCTAATTTCTGTTTCTAAAAAATGTTTAGAATCTGTTTGCGTGTTCCGTCTCGCGTAACTAGAAGTCATGCGGGTTTTGCCGTGGAAAATGCAGCTACCAGCTACGTCTTTAATTCTCCACTGCAAAGACTTCCTAGACTAGCAAACAGATATGATCAACTTGACATTTTTCCCACCAACTTTATAATATTCAAACATATGAAAAAAAAATTTACTACAAAGAAGCTACGGACGTTACACGAAGTTAGTCACGAAATCTCGTCTATTCAGGAAAAAATTTGCTCTCATTTTTTTGCGCATTACAATTAAGTAAATATATACGTATGGAAATTTTCATACGGTACTAGTACAGGAAAAATCCAGGACTGGATATAAAGCAGGTTCAGGGGTGAATAACTAATGGGGGTGGAAGTTGGATTATTGGGGATTCGATTTTGAATCGGAAGGCACTCTACAATACATTTTGTTTTTGGCTCAGTATTTTTTCCTTGTATGCACGATTCATTTTTACACTTGTTATATTTGTTCAACCAATGATTAGTGTGATTTAACAGGGAGTTCGTAACATAAATTGTAACCGTCATACTGTTTCCTCGCAAGGTCCATTTACTGTCCCTCTCCCACAGAAAGAAACTCTTTATTAAATGAAAAGTAAACAAAATAATAAATACAAAATCAAAAGAAACATTGTAATGGAGGTGATAAAATAAGGATAAAAATAATAGGAAAATTAGAGTAATATAGTAAATCAAAGAAAAAATATAATGAAAGCATACAGAAATAATCTAAAATAAAAAATTTACTTCAGTAGTTAATAAATCGCTTATCAATTTCCAGCATTTTCATTGATTCCTCCCGCAGGCATGACACGTGACAGTATTGTCCATCACAGGCCACTACATTCTCCCATCTTTCTGACATTTTCCCAATTGAGAATATCATTATGTCGCTGACACAAATCGACAAATGTTTTTATGGGGTATGTTGACAGATGTCATTATTGCGTGACATCTATGATCCACCACTTACCGCTAAAGCCATCTATAGGAAAACTGAGGTAGCACACCTAATTCAAGTTGTACACCTAATGTTATGCTCTTTGGTTCTGGCGCGGACGTGCAAACCAATCTCTCGATCAGGAGTGGCGTTTGTCTGCCTCGCGGCAGTCACACGCTCATGCACCTCACGTACTGCTCGCGTACACACACAACATTGAGATTCATTACGATAAAATGTGTCAGAAATCACCCAATCGATTTTATAGACACAGCGAGGATTTACAAAATTCATCACAATAAAAAATGTGTCGGTTTCTGTAGTGTTTTTTGTGCTCGCCACCCGCGGCCCGAAGCGCGAGAGTGGTGGAGGAGGCGAGCGCATAAAACCAGGGACACTCGGGCGCACCGGGATCTTCGATTCCCGGGTTATGCATTCGATAGACAGGCTGTCGTACGCTCGGTCGGCAGCAAATCACATCGTTGTAACAAACTGGAGTAATAACTAGATCGTGTATTACTCCACCTGTAAACCCATCACTGCATTCCCATGCGGGAATATTCAAAAGCATCAAAAGCAACAGATTTGAAAATGAACATACAAAAAACAAAAATTTTAACCACATCCAAACACAAATTCACAATAAACAATTGGAAAATAGAAACAGTTGACGAATATGTGCACCTAGGTCATAAGATCAAGCTAGGAAAAGGAAACCAAACAGCAGAACTACCAAGAAGAATAGATCTGGGCTGGGCTTTGGTAAATTAAAACACTTGTTCGAAAATAAAGAAATCCCAGTATGCCTGAAAAGAAAAATATTGATACGTATATCCTACCGATGTTGACATATGGCCTAGAAACAGCAACACTAACATAAAAAAGGATACACAAATTAAAATGTACACAGCGGGCTATGGAAAGGCAGATGCTCGGCGTAAGCCTTAGAGATAAAATCATAAATGAAGAAATAAGACACCGAACAAAAGTTGCCGATATTATGGACCGTATTGCAAAACTAAAATGGCAATGGGCTGAACATATAGCTTGACAGAGGGATACTAGATGGACACCCAGAATCCTACAGTGGAGGCCCTGGACGAAAAATAGAAGCGTCGGAAGTCCTCCCAAAAGGTGTTCTGATGACATAGTTCAGAAAGCTGGAAGAACCTGGATGCAAAGGGGAAGAAACAAAGATGAGTGGAAGAAAATTAAAAAGGCCTACATCCAGCAGTAGAAGTAAAAAGGCTAAGGAAAAAGAAGAAGAAGTAGAATATTGAACAGTTTCCTTACATCATAAAGCTGCTGTTCCGTCACCGCTACATGGTGGATCTTCCTAGGCACGATCTGCATCTCGCGAGCCATGTCAAACGAGGACATGATGAACTTCTGCAGCAGAAAGTTGTGGGTCTGGTGGCAAACATTTAATACTTATTTATAAGATAAACACTATTCCTCTAATCAATAATCAAATGAACATTCTCTCTAGTCCTCTGTTTGATTCGGAATTATTGGACAAAATACAAGACTTGTCAACACCCGCTTCAGACCTCACCCCCTCTCACTTTCCCCATCCCTCAAATTCTTGATCTCTTTTGGCAGGAAACTTGGTGCATTAATTACTTCAATTAGATTAACAAGCAAATGAGGAATATTTTGTATAAATAATTGTAAATATTTTGAATAATACTATAGTTGTGGTGTGTAGTGGCATTAACATGCTGGTATAGTGGTTGTCATGACGAACAGATCTCGAAACCGTTAAGACTAAAAATCTCCGTAAGTAACTAACATAAATAACATATTGTTAATATAAACATAAATCAAAAGGTCATTTTAATTCTTCCAATGTGACTGACATATATGTGTATGATACAAGTTTCCAATTATTCAAACGGTAAATAAGAAATATACAGGGCGTAGCAGAGCTTGTCTAATATGGTGAAACAATGGTAAGTGCGCATTATCGAGTCTCTCAAACAGTCCACATGAATCTAGAATCAAATGGACTATTCTCAAAGATACCATAATGATACAATGACATGACAGAATGGCTTCATACTAAAGCGAGAGCTAATGTCGCCCCCCATTCCTGTCGCCTTCAACACTCGCCTCATATATTTTCTTGACCATCCTTCCCATACGTTCCACATGACCAAACCATCTCAGCACTCCTTTCTTTATTCTATCTTCTACACTACAGCCAGCATTACATTCATTTCTAATTTGTTCATCCTTACTCTATCAACCAAAGATTTTCCCCACTAAGTCTGCTTTCATTCATTCTTTGCCTATTTCAGGCTCCACGTCCATACATCAGGGTTGGCACTTTAACGCCGTTATGTACAGCTAGTAGTGCTTACTTTGACATATTTTTATTGGCCATAATTACATTTAATACACCATTTACTTTGTTTCCCGCAGTCACTCTCCTTTCGGTATCATTCTCGACCTTCCCGTCTCTACTAAACATACTTCCCAAATACACATTTCGTTCACTTGTTCTAAGCATTCGTTATTTACAATTACATCACACTTAGTCACCCTTTCACTTCTCATGCATCACTATCAATTTGCTGACATTCATCAGAAGTTCACTCTGCATGCATACATCGGACATCCTGGATACCAGGCACTGCATATTAGCTTCACTGTGAGCCACGAATATTGCTTCGTCTGCATATAACAGGCAGGATACGGTGAGTCCGTTCATGTATAAATATATTAAACACTCCACAAAGTTCTTGCCAAACTAATAAAAACATATATGTGAAGAAACTTCAATAAAAGTGTAAGCACATTCCTTATTGAAATTCATAGAATTTATCATTTTATAACATTAACTTTTAAAGAGAAAAACTTAAAAATTTGAACCGTTAGATTTCAAAAAATTTATGAAAATTTATTTTAAGGTATGTATTAAAGTAGTTAAATGTTTTAGAATTATTGAAATGAAGCTTCTTAGCGCGTCTTGCGGTAGGGGTTGACTGGTAGAAATCGTCACGTAAGGGAAAAGCGTTATGCCCCCTCCATGCGACTTTTACTCTCTCTCTTTCTCGTTGTATTATATACGACTGTGTGTGTGTGTGTTTGAATGTGCCTGCGAGTTTCGAGATTCGAGTAGACGAGCATCGTGCGCGACACGTTGTATGACCGCGTGGAAATTTTGTGTTAAAACTTTGTTATTTGTGTTTGTTTGAGTTGTGAGTTACATTGTCTCATTATTGCAATTTTTCAATGAAGATTCGCGAAATTGAAATTGATTTCATTTTAACATGCAAAATAAGGAATTTAACTTTTTGGGGTTACATTTGTATTAACCGCAGCAATATAATATTCTGCATTAATTTGATAATAGCATTATTAACGAAAATGTCAAATCATTTGTGGTTTGTCAATTTCCCTCATTATTATTCTCATAATTTATTATCAAATATCGTTGAACTTGGAATAATATAAACGCAATATAAATTTGTTACGAATTATTATAATACAAATTAGTTCAATAATATTTATTGTTCTTGCAATAAGTCATACTTTTGACATCATTTAACACAATATTATTTTATTTATAATTAATATATAATAAACGTCATTAATTTTTAATATATACATAAGAATGTAAGTTTTTAAATAAATCAAATGAAGTATAGAACAAATTATCGAATTTTATTTTTTTATATATTTATTTATTAATTTAAAAGATAATACATATGATTTCTTTTATAACAATGAAAACTAGCACATATTAACAATCAAATTATTTTTATATGTTAACCTCACGAAAAAGAATTAAGATTCTTCTGTGTTGTGAGGGATAATGTCTTACAATCATATTGATAGTGTAATCTAATTTAACAAAGAATGATAATTAAGTAATATACTATTCATCTAATATATCGAAAATTTTGGAATAAATTAAAACACAATAACCAACTCTACAATAAATGAGAATCAACTCGGATTAACCCGGGGGAATATGCATACAAGACGCAACCGTAAAACAACCACTATTATACGAAGTAATTTGTACAAATCAAACACTTGCATAGGTATCTTCGATTCGAAGAAAGTACTTGACAGTATCTCCCACGAACAATTTGTACTAGAAACAAAAGAAATCGGGATCGACAAAACAGCCCCAAATGGATAAAAAAGCCACTCAACAAACAGACCTCAAATAGTCAAATCGAATTAATCTCTAAGTAATCCACCAATAGGTGAATTTGTAATCGCCCATGGCACGGTCCCCAGACCTCTACTATTTCTCACTCACGTAAATGACATATTTAAACAAAAAATCAACAGTGAACTAGCATCCCATGCATAAATTAGCAAACGCAATATTAATACAATAAAATCGTGGCTTGAGATAATCTTCTAATATTCAATGCAAAAAAAAATAAAATACATTTAGTTTTCTTTTAAAGGATTCCTAAAAATAACCATAAAACTTTAATTCACCATCCAATGTGTAACTGTATATAGCCTAACATTCATCATCACTCATCACTCTTGGCTCTACAACCCCTGGTGGGTCTCTCAAGAGTCTTCCTTCACTCTTCTCTGCTTAGTGCCAGCTCTCTCCAGTTCAGAAGCTCGAAGCAGAAACATCATTAAGGACTATGTCGCTCCATCTTAATTTTGACTTTCCTAAACTCCTTCGCCCTATCGGCCTTGAGTTCAGCAGGGACTTTGGTGCTTGTTGCTAGGTCATTTTCTCCACATGACCCAGCCACCGAAGGCTTCCCAGTTTTATAAATTTTGTGACATTTAGCTCCTTAAACAGAGTATAGAGCTCATTGTTGTAACGTCTGTGCCAAAGTTCATTTTGTAGAACCGGTCCGAAGATACGCCTCAAAATTTTCCTTTCAAAAACGTCCAGTTTAGTTAGTACCGCGTCTCAGCTGCATACATGAGCACTGGCGTAATTAGCGTTTTTTATACTAATATCTTGATAGACTGGACAGCAGTCTGGATTTTATCTGCTTTTGGAGGCGAAAAAAACAGCGATTTGCGCTCACTACGCGCTTTTGGATCTCCTCTATAGTACTATTGTTGTTTGTTATCAGGGAGCCTAGGTATGTAAATCTTGGTACCGTTTCAAGTTTACGTGACTTCCACAAGAGAGAGTTGGGATCTGTTGGGTGCATCTTACGGTCATGTATTTGATCACAGCCTAACAATAATTGTACTTTAATTGTGTTTAGTATTCTAGTTCAATGATTAAAACTTTTAATTGGTTTGCATTTTCTATAAGCTATGTCACAAGCATAGAATCACGTTACCGGGCCCGCGGCTCTCTATAGATCTCGCAGCTAGCAGATCTTGTAAGCTCCGCTAATCTCTCAAAGCCCTCCATAGACAAACGGCTGGATCATCCACATTGTCAACAAATTGATTCTTCACCTGAACTAAAATATCTAGGTATTTGTGTTTTTACCTTATAAAAGATGAAAATTATAGGTAGGTTTATAAGAAGTGGCATATTTATTGCATATTCTTGAAGTGGGACTTCAACTTGAACATAAATTTATTGTAATCATCAATAGTTTTTATTTCTGTGGTATTAAAATGGAGTATACCTCTATATAAAAAACCGTTTTATATATGTGTTATAGACGTTTTTATATATGGTACTAAATTGAGTTTTTATATAATTCTCATATCTCCTAGTGTGACATGTTTGTAAATTATTAGCCTTCTTTTCTTTAAAATTTTTAATATTGAATATTTCTCATAAATTATGTCAACTATACTAACTTTAAAAATGTTAAATAATGGTTCTGTTCTGAATTTTTGGATTTCTTCGAATCTTTTTTATTTTCATTGATATATATTGGGTAAAATTATTATTTATATTTACAATTTCATTGAATTACTCTGTTATTGTTTTATTGTCTCCTTTAGTTCTACATTTATATTGTACTTGATTATTATGTTTCTAAATAATTTATGTTTACATTTGTGTTTTTTCATTATTTTTTTTTTATATATTATTTCCATTGTCTATTGTTTATCAACATTGTACAAATTATGAAGTAAAAGGCTTTGAAGCGGTATATATATATATGTAAATAAATAAATAGTTTTTGGATTATCCTTATGGGATTTATTTTAATCCCTTCTGACCCTCCCCTCCAATAATACCATATTGCAACAAAGATTATTAAGTTGCATAATATACATTTTAAATTATAATTTTTTAAACATTTCTTACTCTAATGAATACTTAAATACAATTTTTTAGTCGTTTGACTAGTTCGCAAATATGGAATTTCTGATTTCATTTTGAATCTATAAATACACCTTAATATTTAAGTTTGTCAGTTGTCTTAAGTATTAAACACGTTTGACTACAATCAATTATTACGATAAATAATAATTTTGGGTACTGGATCTACTTTGTTTTATTTATAAAAGGGAATAACATAAGTTTTTTCCGTGTTTAGTGATAAAAGATTAGTGTCAAACCAGCACTTCAATTTATTTACATCTTTTTACATTTATTTACATCCTCTAGATCAGCGTTTCCCTAAAGGTGGTCCGCGGAAGAGCTAAATGAAACGAGCGCCGCAAAGGTGAGTTGCAAGTATCCTCAGATGTTTAATAATAACATACTTAAACATTTGATTAGCCTTAAAATATCCTTGAAAGAGAAGTTACAAGACATCGACTGGGTACAGAATTCATTCGCAAATCATAACAAACCATGGATGCTAATTGTGTCGGTGTGTGAAGATTTTTTTCGATGTCAAGTATTCGTCTTCTCTAAAACATAAAACAAGTACAGAAACAGACTGGATGTAGCTCCAGATCTTCGCATTGAATTGCCAGACATTCAGGCTAATTTTAGTTCTCTTTATAATGTGTGAAAAATATCATTATTCACATTAAAATTCAAAGTTACATTGTATTTATTTGCACAATAAATGTTTTAAAATATTAATTATTTTTCATTTATATTTATATTTATATTTTTCAAACTACAAGATAATCATTTTTTTATCAAAATAGGGTTCCGCCAGGAAAAGTATGATCAATTAGGGTTCCGTTACAAAAAAAATTGGGAACCTTTGCTCTAGATCATTGACTGTATTCCTGTAAGGACCTTCTATCATAATAGCGGTGTCGTTAATGTAAGATAACAGGTTTCCGTTTAGGCCCTGTGTGAAAATATCCTTGTCGTAAATGTTGAATAGTAATGGAGCTAAAACCTTACGGGATACCGAAATCACTTGTTTCTGGTTCACATTTAAGGAGCTTAAATTATGTAAAAGTTTGGGAGCATTGGAGAATATATTGGATGAAAAAATATCTCACATGGAGACGTTAAATGTGTTCTTTTATGTTAAGTATAAAAAAACTCACGGCACATTTCGTTCACCCGATGGGCCAGGAAGCAACAACCGGCGATGCTAGTTGTGTTCTCACAGTGTTAAAATAAAAGATGACCTAACCTTTCAGCCGATACCCAACTTTCGCAGCTCTTATACAAAGTAATTTACCTGTGACGGGCTAAGGGCTGGTGTACTCTTTTATCCAGGCTGTATAAAGGCTCATTATTATCCACCTTTGGTGAAAGGTGAATATAATAATACATAATAAGCTTTTCGAATAGGTGGACAACAAAGGAAAAGATGAAAGGGATATAAGCATTGTGATTTTGCAAAAAATAACAGGAAATTCTTTCTTTTATACGTTTTTGAAGCTATTTTGAATATGGTTCGAGAAATTTTTATATCTCAAATCTGTTTTGACACCAAAACACACTTAGGCACGCGCGTGCACTGTGTACAAACTGAATATGTTTAAAAAACACATTTTCCACATTTTGTTTCACCAGCATGTTGCGAAAATATTCATTCAAATTCACAAAGTTTCACAAATCTTTTCACTACAGACAAGATTGGATGCATCACTTGTGATAAACTCGGTAGGAGCTGGGTAGGTGCCTAGTAGGTAGGTCAGTTAAAAATAATTACTAATTATAAACTTACTAACAAAAATAATATGTTGTTTTGAATACCTTATTGGTCTAGTGAATGAGACATTTTCCTAGTGATTCGTTCAAGACGAACGAGTTAGTCCTATGAATCATAGTAATCTCGATATATGTATGAAGTTTCCTCCTCTTCTATTATTTTTATTTTATAACTTGTCTGTTCGTTATCGTGCGGTAACCAACACAAATTATTTACTTGCGGAAACTTGTCCGTTGATCCTTGTTATATTTAATGCTCACATGTAATAATTTAAATTTGTATTGTTAGCTTCCCATAAAATAAAAATAAAAAAATTTATCGAAATTTTCGTGACTAACTTAGTGGAAGTTCATTGTAATTAACTATGAATAAAACATAACGTTGTTTACTTCACACAATGACACTTTTTTGATGCTTACTGCATCATCTTAAGACTAGAAGACATTTTATCTACTACGTGGGGCAGGGGGAAGGGGTAGGCGAAAAGTGAGAGTGGCTGTTGGGCGGGGCTAGTATGGATAGGATGGGGGATGTTATAGGTGGTGTTTGTACATTGAGTGCATTATTTAGGTGACTAAGTTACTCGAATATTAAATAACGTATATATATATATATATATATAGTATATATATATATATATATATATATATATTATATATAATATATATTATATTATATATATGTATAATACTTCTGCAGTTTAAATAATACACATAAATATATTTTTAACTATTCTGAAAAATTGTTTGGTTAATTGGACCTCTCTACCAAAGCAGTAATAAAAGGTTACCATTTAACATTTACTGAAAACCCGCATACACCGATACCATAATTCCTGCATCGTCTTCCCGTCCACCGGCGCATAAAATGGCCATCTTCCATTCCATGTTAAATAGATTAATTAAAATTCCCCTTAATATCATTGATTATGATAACGAAATAAATACAATTAAACATATTGCTATTAACAATGGATATAATTGCGCGTTAATAGATAGAATGTTAAAATCAACAATTATTAGTAAACTTATTGAAACATATTTATACTCAGGCAAAAACATTAAAACCACGGAAAATACACTTTTGTGAAAAATTCTATATAATCGTCCGATTTCTACTAAAATTACAAATTGTTTCTCTACTCACATTAGACCAGCTTATTACACAAATAATAATATTGGTAAAATTCTTTTAAATTCAAAAACAAAAATAGGTATGTTGGAAAAAAGCGGAATATATGAAATATATATAGGCCAAACGATTAAAAATACATAGGTCAATCCACTAGAAACTTAAATACGCGCATAAAAGAACATCGCCGATGCTTAGAAAATAACAATTTTCCCGAATTTTCCAATCATATAAATAACACTAATCATTCTTTCGATAGTCACAAATTAAAATTACTCCACTCGGTTCCTCATAGAGGATGGATAATGAATATTGGAAACCGTTAAAATCCAAAAAAAAATTAAATTCTAGAAACACATTAATAAATAATGTCACATTTCAGTCTACATCACCAATCCTAGAGGTTTTCGGGGAAAAAATACCCCTTCCCCACCGCGCGCTCCCCTGACCAACCCGCTATATTGATAAATTTTGTATTTAAGTTACCTATTATCTATACCTGATGTGAGAGGGCCTGCTCCTCTCGAAGATATAGTAGTAATTTAATAACCCGTATTGTGTGTGTGTTTTACAAAGTAAGAGTACGCGCGCACTACGAGTTTTTCGCCGCGCGGCGAAAAAACGCTGCGGCATAATGTCGCACAGCAGTTTTGTAACAAAGGGTTTTGAATTGCTTGCGGCGCGGCGGTCAGCGGCAAAATAACGCATCTTTTTAAAGTCTTGCTGTTACCGTATAATATTTTTTGTGAAAGAAAAATGGCTATAAACAATAATTCAGCTGATCTGGATGAAGATTTTAATATTGAAATGCTAATTACGGAAGTTGAGAGAAGACCACCATTGTATGATATTACTTCAAAAGAATGTAGAGATAGAAATATTAAACATTTCTGAATGGAGTATTTTTATATGTGATAGAAGGTCCAACTAGTTTTAAAAGTTCATAAAAACATTCTTTACTCATTCGATAATATTGGTTAAGTTCACCAAATATTTTAAAGAACTGCCCGTTGTTCAAATGATCACGAATTAGAGGATGTACCCAGAACCGCTTCTTTTTTTACGAGCTCTAAGTATGAGAGTGGAAAGACAAGCTATTTCTACTAAATCCATTTTAAAACTGATCAGCGGCATTATGCCGTGGTGCGAGCGCCTACTGTTTTCGCCGCGCGGCAAAAAAATCGTAGTGCGCGCATACCCTAAAGTAAAACATATTTTTAATCTTAAAATTCTTTCATTCTACCTATTACATTAAAAATATCATTAAATTAGTAGTAAAATATCATTAAAAGTACCATATCGCGATTCATGGAACCGTTAATATGAAATGAAATGAAAGGTATTTAACTGTAATTTTAGATATTTTATACGCACCGTATGTATTACCGAGAAGCGAATCTCAACGTTTCGTTGGATACTTATCCAACGTCATCAGGATGACGACCTTGACCCGTGGAGGTGGAGGTCGGACTGATTAAAGGTGCCGCTTTCTAGGGCGTAAATTGTATGCACTTTATTGTGCTTCTTCTACAATAGAGGGCGTCAGTGTGCCATATGTACTAGTTACGTCAGTGGATTTTACCGCGACTTCTCTCAAGGGTTGAATCAGTGTCGTTAGAACAGGGCGCCAAATACTTGATAGTTTGTAACTGTCATCTCTATTGAAATTGGGATGTTTGTATATTTCACCTGGCGACCTCTATTGTAGAAGAAAACACTCCACAACAAAGTGCATACAATTTACGCCCTAGAAAGCAGCACCTTTAATCAGTCCGACCTCCACCTCCGCGGGTAAAGGTCGTCCTCCTGATGACGTTGGATAAGTATCCAACGAAACGTCGAGATTCGCTTCTCGGTATTACATACGGTGCGTATAAAATATCCGAAATTACAGTTAAATGTGTCTAACGACCGTGATAACAAACTTAACTGAAATGAAAGGGTCATTGTAATGCAGCTAACTAATGTTTTGGCAAAAAATGTTTTGGCGACGGCGACAGGTTCCATAAATTAAAAAAATATCCAGAAACCTTTTCACCCTTGACACTCCGGTTACTGGGCCTAAACAAAGAGGCTGACGGGTAATCAACGCGGGCCGCGTACTGAATGGCGATACTGTGTTATTATTTAATTTCAAGCGCACCAAGCGGCTGCAAGTTCGGGCGGATCGTTTTCAAAGGCGCCGAAATTTTTGTATTGCATTTTCAAACACGGGATGCACCAACGAGGGCAGGTAGACGTCATTTCGAATAAGCACTCTTAAAATTAATAATCTTCTAATATGCAATGCAAAAAAAAAACAAATATATTTTTTACTAAGTAGATTTGTCCTTTCCTATCCATTCCTTATTCTCCTTTTACCTCTAATTCTTTGACTCCCATAGTTTGTCCATAACTTAAAACTTTCACTTTTTTTGTTTTTTATTCTATAACTCAAGTTATTGTTGCTTCATGTTAAAACACAACAGGTTAATTCTGTGGAAACTTGTAAGATGGTCTCTATACTGTTTAATAATCATGTATAATGTCTTTATATGTACTGTTAGTTTCCCATAAATAAATAAATAAATATTCAAGAACACATTCGTATTTGTGAATTGTAATTGTAATTGAACCAAATTAATTTATCAATTAGAAAGACAAATTCATGAAAACATATTTGGCTACTACCGGGATTCGAACTCGGGTTTCGAGCTCCTTTCGGAAATACGAATGTGTTCTTGAATATCTGTTGTATCAAATGTGTGTTCAAATAAAAATGAATTAATTAATTAATATCGGTAGTATTTCAAAGTAATTTAAACAATCGTATCAAAAAAGTGGATTGCTCTATGTACAAAAATAAAAATTAATCACTTAATGAGAATTACATACAAGGTCGATATATTCACGGAAATGTACAAGGCTTCTATAGCTTAGTGGTCAGAACACCGTCTTCGGAAAGGAGGTGACCCCGAGTTCGAAAAAAAATCCAATTCATAGTATTTTATTTAAAAAAAGCATAAAGTCAATATTTTCATTTTAATTAATAACAATTTTGAAAATATAGGTAGGTACCAATTTTGAAAACGGAATGAGTTAAGCTCTTGGATTCTAGTTACGGTTGTAGTAATTTGAAATTATTATTATTTTGGGGACATGTTTTTTCACTTTAAGAAAACTATCTAACCAACCTTAAATTTAACCTAACCATATGCAGATAATAGAACGCCTTATATAAAAAGTAGGTACTTTTTAAATTTTGTGTGAGAGCTGTGAAGAAAGAACTGCCCAGTTGTTTACTTCATGACGTGGTAAATACGCATTAGCAAAATATTGCAACGGTAGTATTTTCGCGACATATATTTTCATATATCGACATGCGAAATAGACGTCGAAATAAATTTGGTGACAAGCCGATCAGAATCTTTACCTGCGGTCGCCTTCAGATCAACTTGTGACATTTTCTTCTCGCCTTCTAACACCTGCTACGACCATTTGACCGTTCTGCTGTTGATTTCAGCGAAATATTTTACATATACCAACTATCGTCGTAATGCACATTTCTTGAGGGTATGCGATGCATTCAATAAACTGATAAGATTATTGGATATTGATCTGGTCGAGTGCAGCCACACAAGATTAAGAAAAATTTTGAGTGCTGAATTTTTTTCCACGTAATAATTAAGTTTCTTTTTCTTTTGCTTAAATGTTTCATTCTTTCTTTCTATATAATTAATATGCCTTAGTATATCATAAATATTTATCACTACTGACATATTTCTGTTTGTTTAAATTTTTTATTATTTCTTTCTATATAATTAATATGCCTTAGTATATCATAAATATTTATCATTACTGACATATTTCTAAATGTGGAGACCTGTAATTGGCCATCTATATTGTATCAATGTTTTCTATGCTTTTTTTTGCGCTGTTGGTCTTCCATAAACATTAAATAAATAAATAAATAAATATATTCAAGAACACATTCACATTTGTGAAGTTGTAATTTTTTAGATCTAAGTTCTGTGAAATATTTAAATCAAATTAATTAATCAATTAGAAAGATGTACAGAAAAATCAAATTCACGAAAAAATATAAGGTTTACTACTGGGAAATATAGAGGGTTGCTATAGCTTAGTGGTCAGAGCACCGGCCCCGGAATGGAGGTGACCTGGGGTCGAATCCCAGTAGTAACCTAATATTTTTTCGTGAACTAGATTTTTCTGTATATCTTTCTAATTGATTAATTAATTTGATTTAAATATTTCACAGAACTTAGTTCTGAAAAATTACAACTTCACAAATGTGAATGTGTTCTTGAATATATATAATATCTGTTGTATAAATGTATGTCCAAATAAAATGAATTATTCAATTAATTCTGGCATCCATCTAGTGGTGGCATTGCAAAGTAATTTCAACTACCGTATCAAAAAAGTGGACTGCTCTATGGACAAAAATAAAAATTAATCAATTAATAAAAATAAGAACTACATATAAGGTCGATATATTCACGGAAACATAGAGGGTTGCTATAGCTTAGTGGTCAGAGCACCGGCCCCGGAAAGGAGGTGACCTGGGTTCAAATCCCATTAGTAACCTTATATTTTTTCGTGAATTAGATTTTCCTGTATATCTTTCCAATTGATTAATTAATTTGATTTAACTATTTTACAATCCAGTTTTCGCTCTGAAATCCGATGCGTCGGTGCCATCGGCTGACTCGGCGCTGAACTTTGGTGGAATCACCTCTGCTGCTGCGTGCTACCGTCCGTAACACAAGCGCTTTGCGAAAAGTAAGAAAACAAAATATTTATGGCGACAGGACAAAAAGTATAAAAACTTCGAGACTACTTAACAAACTTCCCGGAATGCTCATAAATGAAACTAACAAAAATAAAATGAAAAAATACTAATATTGTGTATTATTGTGATAATAATTTTTTTATAAAATATATATTACCAGCTGTTCGTACCCGGCTTAAGGATTAAGTTGAAAATAAATTTGTGGGGGGAAACAAAGGTTTGATTCGGACGGTATAGATTTGCATCGAAAATATATCAGGGGAAGGAGAAAAGGTAAAAAGGGAGGGAGGAAATGTCACCTTTGTCACCAGCCGGGTTCTAAGGAACAAGTCCGATCGGTCGAACGGTATAGATTTACATCTAAAATATATCAGGAGGAGGGGAAGGGTTAAAAGAATAGAAGCATATGGGGGAAATAACGCATATGTTACCCGCCGAATCCTTAAGAATAAGCTTCTAAATTTTGAGTCCGATCGGTCGAACGGTACAGATTTGCATCGAAAGTATGTCAGGGGGTGGAGAAAGAGTAAGAGAATAGGGGGAAATTTTTCCCATGTTACCCGCCGGGTTCCAAAGCATAAGAATGAAAAATTTGAATCGAATCGGACAAACGATGTGGATTTGTATGAGAACAGACAGACAAACTGAGTTTATAGGTATAGATGTTTAGTGTAATTTAATATAAAAAAGTGTGATTTGAGAGCACTCGCACAAACAAATTTCTGTGCAGTTTAGTGTGTTTATTTGGTAAACAATAAGAATGTAATTAATAAATTAAAATACAATGATAACGTTAATGACATTATATTGCATTAAAACGTAAAGTAGCAACTTTAGTACATATATTGATTTTATTTTAAAAAATTGTTCAATCAGAAGAAATTATAAATTTTATAAAATCCGTGATTCACACAGCGTACATTTATAGGTTTGGGGATCCATAGCATGCTATAAATAGAATAGCTATAACTGAAAATGGAGTAATTGATAATCATTAACGGAAGACAAATTTTTCGTTATCCCAAATAGTTAACATAGAAAAAAAAATTCAAGATTTTTTTCTAATTGATTCATCTAGTCGAGGACCTTTATATATCACATAGTACACACTTAGTTAACCTTGAACCTATGGTTTCTCTATTCCTGGACTTATTTCATTCCCGGGACTAGTATCCTAGCTCTGAATCATTCCCGAATCTCGTTATATTTTTTTTTTAAATCAAAGATTTTATGTTTGTTTTTTAGAAACTTTTCAATTATTTCAATTAAAATTTTATAATGATCTTAACATATATTGACAAGAAATACCATAAAATACACATATAATGTGTAAATTTACACATATAATGTGTAAATTTACACATATAATGTGTAAATTTTTAATATTAAAAAATATACAGGGTATACCAGAGCTAGCAGCAAAAACTTGGCAGGTAGATTCCTGACTACGTTATGAGTCGAATGGAGATATGCAATATCAAACTTTGCTTTTTTTTCAATATTTCTTACGTATTTTTTGCAAAACGTTGAAATATCATTACAGGAACTTATGTCGATTATAAAAAAATCATTCACTTTAATACAAGTCGAATGAAATGATAAAAACCTTGCAAAAATTGAAAAAAAAAAAATTTATAAGGCTATTATCATTTAATTTAAATTGTGTTAAAGCAAATTAATTTTTCATAATCGATATAAGTTACTGTAATGATAGTTCAACTTTTTGCAAAAAATAAGTCAGAATTATTTTTAAAAAAAATGCAAACTTTGATATTTCATATCTCCATAACTATTGATATTAGGTCATGGTTGCTTGAACATTTTAGACTCATAACATAGTCAGAAATCTACCGGCCAAGTTTCTGCTTCTAGCTCTGGTACACCCTGTATATATGAAAAATCTAATTTGAATGAAATATACTCGTATAGTATTGTGGGTTATCTGTATACAGTGGTGGATTCTGCGCGTCTGTCTATGCAGCCGCCACAGCCTCCGCCCGGCCCAACTATCGTCAGCACCAGGTCCAGATGGACAAGTGCGGGGCAAAAGCCGCCAGATTTCATTGGTACTCACCCTGGTGTAGGCCATCTCAGCTTCTGAGGGAACTCTCCACGGGTATGAACTGATAGAAAGAACTTACTTCAACAAGAGTATATATAAATATATATATACTATATATATATATATCTATATATATATATTATATATGTTTTGCTTTGAGGTTTCCGCGAGCGTTATTGTATGTAACAAAAGGAACTTCTGAACTCCCTCGCGTTTTCTGTAAATGGTCTCCGTGAGAAGACCAAGGCCGACGTTTCGACACGGTATCACGTGCCATTGTCAAGGCTAAAAAGGCCTCAAAAGTTACGGACTAGCCGTACTTGTTCGCGAGTGACATATAAGTGTAGGGGTTAGTAGAAGATATTACAAACTTCTTCAACCAGAGAGTATGCATGAGAATATGTATAAATGTAGACAAACCAAGTATTAAAGGATGGTCCGAACCGATAAGCATGAATGAGATGTATGAAAGTGGATGGGGAATAGATGTTGTGCCAGGACAAAAAATGTGGCATTGTATCCTCTTTGCTTTCCCCTGCAGAGACGTCGTGGTAGTTAATGAGTTAGAATTAATTATGAATGAGGACGCACCTCTTTATTACCTAGAGCTGATTGATATTGGTATGTGACCAAGTGCCCTCGTATCAGTCTTCCGTATATACCACTGCGAGATTTGCATTTTATTTTCCAACCATCATTCAATAACCACGTTATATTAACAAGTAATTAATAAAATACACTTAATTAATTTGAAAACATATATAAGTCATGTTAAAAACACATACAAATCAAACATTAAAAAAAATCTCAGGTTTTCACTGCCTAGCACGCAAAAATACGCGTACAATAAGAGCGGACCCACCGCTTACTCGGAACCTTTTTATAAGCAAAAGGTTCAATATCAGTCCTGCTTATTCGCCACCAGATTAACATTTTTTAATTTGTACGGGGCCGCACAGCTGCCACTCCAATTTAACCCTCACTGTTCTAGCAGTTATCTTCTTTATTATCATAATAAAAATGCATACAACAATTCTCAACAAAATAAGAGAAAACTACAAAAAGAACAATGTAAAAGAAGCTAAGGCAATGATGTATAAACACAAAAAGGTATAAAGCTAATACAAAAAGTTACAGGGATTTTTTTTTTAAAATGAGAGAACAAGACGGGATATCTGAGGGGAACTACATATGCCGACGATATTGCATTGTTTGTGTAGTCAGAACAAGAATTGAACTACGCCCTGAGAAAGATGAAATTTTTTTGGTAACTAACTACAACATGAAAATAAACAAAGATAAAACAAAGTGCATGGTTGTTGGAAGAGAAAAGGTGTCTACAAATGTTGTTTTGAGTGGCGTAACTATCAAACAAGTGAAAAAATTCAAATATTTGAGCAGCAGATTTTCGCAAGATGGCCGCTCAAAGGCAGACATTATAAGCAGAATCCAACAAGCAAGAGTCGCCTTTAACAAAAAATCCAAGATCTTTGAATCTCCTAACATAAAGGTTAGCAAGAACTCCTGTCTGGAGTGTGCTGTTGTATGGCAGCAAAACATGGACCATCGGCCAGACAATGACCGGGAGGCTAGCGGCCTTCAAGACGCGGTGCTACAGGTGCATGGCGAGGATCCATTGGTCGGAACAAATCCGAAATGTCGAAGCTGCAGAACAAAATCGCCCAACAATGAGCAAATGGATAGACCATAACATAAGCCATCCAGGCCTGATTTTTACCATTGTCGAGAGAAATATTGAAGGCAATAATCGTAAAGACTGCCCGAGATCAAGCTACATAAACCAGGTTATCGGAAAAAGAAATGAAGAGGCTGGCCGGTGAGATCGAGAGCTTAGTGCAGACCAATACTAGGATTGTGACCTAAAAAATAATATTACTTTGGAACAACACTACAGAAAGCTCTAGAATATCCTACAGCACTCTAGGATTATTTAGAATATTCGTCTGAATAGATACCTAGAACAGCCAAGAAGCGGCTGGAACCTTCTCCTTAATACTAATAATAAAAAAGAAGTTCTCGAGGATTCGAAAATCAACGTGATTGCGGGTTCAGGCCGCGGCGCGTTAATGTTGTTTTGACGTTTCTACCGATGCGATATAAGCAGCGAACCAAGGCGAAAACAGTATTACCATGGTGTGTCGCAAACCAACTGACAGACAATTCAGTAGAGTGCTTACTTCTGTGCGATAATAGAAATTTCTCGAAAATGTTACCCAGTAAAAATAAATAGTTCATAGACGTTAAATAAATTTCGAAATAGTCTGAATTTAAGATTGCTATCAATTTAATTCTTGTAACGTCAGTTTACCAATATAATTAAATTATAAATAAATAAATCGTTACTTAATTTTCAGTGTTTTCATTTATCTTCTAAGGCCACTAATCGTGATAGTATGAAAGGAGTATGTGCCGGACGACACGACCTGGCAACACCGGAGCGGGAGCACGACCGGCGGCCCGGATTGCGGCCGAGCGTGAACCAGTATTTCATTACTCGTCATGTTTTAGTCAATCTCGCTTTTTTTTCATTTTTGTCACTGTTTTTTTTTTATTTTTATCTGTTTCACTTGTTCATGTTTCATTTCATGTTCATCTTTGTCACTTTTGTATTGTAACCTGAAATTACAAAAGACAATAATTTTAATAACAGTGCAAATAAAGAATTAAATAATAATAAGTACTTGTTATCTTACTACTCTACCATATTTGATACATTATCTCCCTTACACGATTCTGCTTACAGCAATTGGCGGTCAGCTCCATAAGGAGAGGAACTTCGACCAAATTGGCAAATACCAACCAATCACCACAACGATAAAAAAACTAACCCACAAAAACCAAGTTTTTATTTCACTCCCTTCTTTGTAAATTAAGTTTACCATAATGTAATTAAATGATTGATTGACTGAAAATGAAACATGTCTAGACAAATATCTATGTCAGAAATCTCTAAATCTCTCTTTATTATTTGATTTCTTCCCAAAAAACCGAAGTGCACTGTCATCCGTGAACCAATTGTCATAAATTTTCGAAATTCGTAGTGTAGTACCTTTTATAACTACCGACGGAAAAATTCAAATTTTAAATATTCCGTGACGTTATCGGGCCGCCGGCGCCGTTGGTAGTAATCAAACTTATGTAATGATTCCAATTTGAAAAAACCATTATAATTTCAAAAAATCCAAAATTGTACTATAAATTTTATTATTTTTTAACGAAAATTTAATAGATCTTCTTGATCGTCGCCGCCAGTCTGCTCGCAAAGTTTCAGCTCGATTGGATCACGGGAAAAGGGTTAAAAATCGATCCAAAGTTTCTTCGTCAGACAAGCAGACGCCACGAGTTAAATTAAAGGAAGTAAAAATGGACAAAGAGAACCAAACAGCAGAATTGCCAAGACGAATAGGAATGAGCTAGGCTGCTTTTGGCAAAGTCAAACATATCTTTGAGAAAAAAGAGATGCCAATTAGCCTAAAAAGAAAAGCCTTTGAATCATGCATTTTGCCAGTGATGACGTATGGAGTGGAGACAATGGTCCTTACAAAGAAAAGTGTATAAAAGCTGGATATCACGGATCCAAAGTTTTTTCGTCAAGAAAACAAGCAAGGAGACGCCACGAGTCAAAAGAAAGGAAGTAAAAAAAATAGAGTAAAAGTGATAATAATTTTTATCATCTTTAATCATCCTCATCAGCAGCGACACGACTCAGAGATTACAGATTTTGTCGCCATTTCCTGACCATAGAGCCTCTCAATTTGGGCCTCCCCGCCCCGCTGTGCCCGCTCGGATCGCTGAACACAACCTTATTTGCGGGATCCCGCCCAGCCATGCGCTGCAGGTACCCCGGCCGGCGTAATCGTCCAGTTTTAATTGATTTGACCTCACTGGCATCTCCGAAAATGTCAAACACCATCGTCATTTATGGGGGCGGAAATTCTATGTCCAATAATGTTTTCATCAAACGGCATTTTCGTATATAAATTTAATTATCAACAAATTAAAAGTAAGAATAAAACATATTACAGCTTCAAGAATAATATTCACGAAAACTGACAATACGCACAAGATGAAAACTAGGCGACTGATGGATATGAAACAAGAGAAAATAGATCTGCTCATTCAAAATCATAATTGGAATTCCATATTAAAAATTAAAAACTGTCGTGATATATATGATTGTACAAAAAATAAATTTTGTGAGATTTATACAAAGTCCAGAATAAACTCATACGGAAGTGTGAATAGATCGCAAAATCCAATATGTCCATGGGTAACTAATACATTGCTAGAAGAAATAAATAAAAGGGATAAATTATTTGTGCTATGGAGAAATTCTAGCTAGAAATAAATCGCATGAAATGAATTATAAGAGGTTTAGAAATAAATTAAATAAAGTATTGATAAATAAAAAGCGAATCTATTATAACAAGTTGTTCAGAGAAACTTTACACGATAGCCACAAAACTTGGGATACAATTAATAACATTTTAGGTAGAAAAAATACGAGTAACTGTGATGAAATCATAACAAAATTCTTTAGTGGCACCTCATACACTTGTATCTGTAATAACTTTGTTAAGTATTTCTCGGATTCTATTGATCAAATGTTGCACCATTGTGAACATAAATTGTCAGACTTTTCTTTGGTAGATCAACCACAGAGTTTGTTAATCACTAAAGCGTCTCTAAGTGATATCATAGAAATAGTAAGGGGTGTGAAACTTACTCATATGCCAGGTATTGATGGCATACGCTTGGGTGAGATTAAAAGAAACATAACTATGCGAGGTCCCGTGATTGTTCATCTTATAAATACTATCTTGACACAGCAAAAATAGATTTTTCATTTGGCTTAGCTTGTACAAAAAATATTTATGTTCAAAAGGTCACCGTCGAGAAATTGATACAGAAATTAAATTATCACCTGATACATTGTTGTGCTTAACTTTTAAGTAAATTTAAAAGAGAATAAATATGCAAATACATACATATGCACGAATTTTCCGCACACAATTTACGAATGCAGTGGAAACTGCAGCTACCAACTACGTCTTTAATTCCCCACTGCAAAGGCTTCCTAGACTAGCAAACAGATACGAGCAACTTGACATATTTTCCAATAATTTTATGATATTCAAACAATTTTAAAAGGTGTATTGAAAGATTACTAGTATTTGTAAAATTAGACTTAAATTATTGATTTGTATTTGTTTTGATTATTGGTTTAGTGAGATAACTAACTTTTATGTAAAAAAATCTATTATATTATGACTTTCTAAGCTTGTGCTATTGCTTTTCACTCTATATTATTACTTTTTTTGTTTTTTGAATTTCTATTATATTATATTTTCCTTATGCTTCTGCTTGTTACATACTTGCTTTATCCTTTATATTATATCTATCTTTATATAGTTGTATCGTATTTTAAGTATTTTATTTTCACTTTGTCATTATTATTTTTATATTATAAATAAATAAATAAAAATAAAAAATTCTTAGGTATTTTAATTTTAAATTTAAATTATATACTAGTTTAAAATTATTTTACGTGTTACTTATTTATTATTAAGATTGTCATTAAGTCAAAAATCAATCTTGAAAAAAAATGTTAACCTCTCTTCCAAAACTTTTGTAAATAAAACATTTGTAAACATGTTTATATGTCACTAAGTCATCGAGTTATACTCACCTTACCAACCTCAATATATGTGTGTGACGGTGTGGTCGTTTATGAGTAAACAAACAAATTTGTGTATATTCGTGCGTCCTGCGTCGTTGGCAATTTAAAAAAAATGCAACGCTCCACTAACCCAGAAAAATACTAAAAAATATACTATGAACTTTGACACTATAATTTTTAACATCATAGTGTTGGGTTAAATAATTATATCAAGCTTTATATTTAATCGTTAATTTGAAGCCTTTCGACAAAGCCAGCAATTTCATGGTCATACATCCACCACCATACAATATCAGAGTATATGGCATAGTAGGCCACTTTATTACACATCTCAACATACTTTACTTGAACAGGCATAATTTCTCTGAAAATACAGAAAATTAAATATTTAATTTAATCAATTAAAATATATATAAATATTATTAGGTCAATCTACATACATACCTTCGGGTATAGAATTAAACTATTTTTGATCTCGTGCCTGGCATTCAGGATCATTGATGAACTTCTGATGAATGCAAATCGAAAGTGATGGTATTCGAGGGATGAAACAGTGACTAAGTGTGATATAATTTTAAACAACGAAAGCTTAGAACAAGTTTGTGTATTTGGAAAGTATGTTTAGTAGAGACGGCAAGACTGAGAACGATATCGAAAGGAGTTAACAAAGTAAATTGTGCTGTAAGTACAATTATGGACAATAAGAATCTGTCAAAGGAAGCGAGACTTGCGTTATATAATATCGTTCCAGTTCCAACTCTAATGCGAGAAATACGGACACTAAGACGCTTGTGTGGAAAATCTTTGGTCGATAGAGTAAAGAATGAACAAATTAGACGTGAATGCGATGCTGGCTGTAGTGTGGTAGATAGAATAAAGAAAGGAGTGCTGAGATGGTTTGGTCATGTGGAACGTATGAACGAGGAAAGGATGGTTAAGAAAATATATGAGGCGAGTGTTGAAGGCAACAGAAATAGAGGACGTCCGCGAAAGACCTGGCATGATCAGATACACCAAGTGTTTGAGGATGGCCCTGTTAAAAGCCGCAACAACCGTAGAACTTGTATGAGAAGATGTATGAATGTGGACGAAGCAAAAGTGGTGTGCCAGGATAGAAGAGTGTGGCGTTCAATCCTCTCTGCCTACCCCTACGGGGGAACGGCGTGATGGTTAGTTAGTTAGTTAGTTAGCTAATTCTAATGTATGGAAATGAAGCCTGGAATTGGCAAAAAAGGAATTAAAGTGGACTGAATGTGGTGGAAATGCGGTCACTAAGATGCTTGAGTGGAGTGAGTAATGAACAAATTAAAAGTGAATGTAATGCTGGATGTAGATTCACAGAGTAGATACATAGAATGGAATAAAAAAAGGAGTACTGATATGGTTTGTTCATGTGGAACGTATGAGCGAAGAAAGGATGGTTAAGAAAATATATGGGGTGAATGTTGAGGGCAACAGGAATAGATGGCGTCCGCGAAAGACCTGGAACTATCAGATACTACAAGTATTGGAGGATAGCCCTGTTAAAAGCCTCAACTACCGTAGAAAGTATATGAGAAGATGTACGAATGTGCCGAAGAAAAATTGGTGTGTCAATATATAAATATATGGCGTTCAATCCTCTCTGCCTACCCCTACGAGAAAACGCGTGTTAGTTAGTTTTATAAATGGAATGGAGTCATGGATATTAATTGAAACAATGCTATAGTGACTTGAAACATAAAAGATAAGGATCTATGTAAGGCCTCTAAAAATAGTAATACTACTAATGGCTATGTCGTGATCCGGATGTGAAAGTACAAATAAATACAAAATATGAAAAACATCCTGCTTGAGAAATATAAGGCAGGAAATATACAATCCAAACATCATACATATTTAATCTTATGTTCGATTTTTCGGTCAAGCACTAGAAGAATAATTCTATAATATAATATAATTATTATATAATCGAGTTGGTATTATCACCAGATAGTAGAAGCAGAAATAATCTCATGAAATTGAGGATTTTACACTAAGTTGGAAATACTAGAAAGGTCTGGCACAATCTATCAGCTTCCCGAAACGACTAGAACACGGTTCTATATAAATACGGGGGCATTGTGCTGCGCAGAGTTATTTTGACGAGTGACCTGACCTAGCGGACTTGCGCATCTTACCAGAGACAAGCGATTCAGTGCGTACTTAGTGCGAACTAGCGTGAACTATTTTGCGTGTCGCGAATCAAAGACGTACTTGTATTGAATATTCTAGTGACAATTAATGTGAATTAAAGAAGGATTCTCCGATTAAATTCATGTCCAATGATTTCATTTAGTTAAGAAATTTTAATTAATTTTAGGTGTTTCATTTGCTTCCGATTCTGTGACAGTTTTATTTTTTTTTTTATTTTATCTGGATTAAACAAGCAATGGTTGATTTAATTTATTTGGAAAAATGAATCGTTTTGAGAACAACATTTATTCATTAGAAAAGTGCGTACGTATTATGGCTTACGTTACTAAAAATCTCACTGAATGTGAGTCATTTTATTGTTTTTATTATTTTATATATTTTATTAACCTTGAAACTAGACTTAACTACCGTTGCCATTTCTAATTATAGCAAAGGTAATCATTTATCAGATTATTGTGTAATACCGATTGGGCATTTTTAGTGTTTGAATTTATTAGAAATATAATTTTATACCTATAGTGTTTATAAAAGATAATGATCCCACAATTTTTGAAATATTTTGATTGTTGTAATACTGAAAAATTTTAAATTTTCTCTATTTATAAGCATTATTCTGGCATAAATCTATTCATGGTAAAAGGCAAACTAAACGGAGCAAAAATTAGCTGTCAGCTGTTAAAGTAAGTGTCGCTGGAAAAAGTGTTGCCAATTACAAAAACCAACCTCAAAAAACACTTTATTAACCGTCGAAACCCGGTCAATTTTGGTAACAAGTTTTAAAATAAAACGTAAAATGCACACCTCTACTATGCACGATGGTTCGTGTGATGGAATGGAACGCGCACTCACCTCATAGTGAGTTCTGGGTTGTTTTATTTCATTTCTACATTTCTTTCCATACAATATGCGCTTATCAAACACACTACGCGGATGATCGGTCAATCAAATTACTTTGCCGAACTGACGCGACGGAAAAGACGCGACGGATCATACGCTTGGTATGACACACTACGCGAATCTTTCGCCGCCGCGAATCTTTCGTCTCTCCGGTCGCGAAACGCCGCTACATTTCTTACCATACAATATGCGCTTAAGGTGGGGGTAAGGTGAATTCGTACAAAAAAAGGCATGTTTTTGTGAATTTTTTGTGACAACACAGTTAAAATCTCTTTATTAAAACCAATGGTACATTAAAGTATGACATTTGAAGAATATTGTGTAAAATTTTCAAGACGAAATATTAAAAAATACGGCAATGGCAGCAATTATTCGGACGTGTCTCGGAAAAAAGTAGAATTGCGGTGTCCATCATAACTTGGTGCTAGATCATCTGAAATCAAAAAATCAAAATTCATTCGATAGATAAAAGATTTTCCCAGGTAAAGTTGGGAGGGTTTTTTGAAATTTCAATTTTTTGGAACACTTTGAAGGGAAAAACGCGATTTTTTGCGAAAAATATCGACTGATTTGTTATTAAAAAATGAAAATCATTAACAAATTTGAAAAAAACTCGACAGCGTTCCCTCGTAAATTATGTACAAAAATAGTGTTCAAAATTTCAAAAGGATCGGTGCAGTAGTTTTGAAGTTATTATGGACACCGACTTTGAAAACGTGAGATGTGGGGAAAAGGTTTTAAAGCTTTGCACACTGTAAAATTCAAAATAAAACTCAACACTTATTTTATACTTACACATAATCGTCGATGCCATGTTCACACAGCAAAGAGCTTTAGTCATCAGCATCTTTTTGTCCTTGTCTAAGCAAAACTCTTCTAATACAATAGCACGTCCGGTAGTCCTCAGGTGAGCGCGTCTCTTAGCTGCCCGAGCAGGTATAGAAAATCAGTCTGATATCGCTCAAATGTTCATAATTTCGTCAATTTTGCTCCGATTGACTTGAAATTTTGACACAATATTCTTGCGATGTTATACATTCATTTAAAAAATTAAAAATAAAATGCAAAAAAAAAGTTAAAAACCTTACCCCCCCCTTAATTGACTAATTTAATTTGTTCAAGTTTGTCTTTTATTTTCTTTTTTATGCTGGTACATGTAAAATATATTTGGTAAAATAGCTGTGAATATTGTCATTGGTGGAGTGGAAAGTACAGGTTTAGTGTGAACAGACGTTCACAGACATCACTAAAAATCGTCAGCAATGACAGTGTCGTCGTGAACAAACACATTCATGTTGCTTATAAAATGTTCAAAAACTTAAATTTAATGATATTTTTTTAACAGATTACTAACTAATTATAATAAACGGAAACAGATTGAATTTACACCATTAATTGTAATAAATCAACACTAATGAAACAAAAGTAATGATCTATGTAAACAATGTCACTCTATTATGTTTGACAAGCGCAGTTGCTGACAAGCAAACCGACCGTTGGAATACACGCAAAACATTTAGAACATCAGGAGATATTGAATTAGTAACAGCGTCATATCTGTAAGTGATGTGCGCGCGGTTTTCACAAAAAATTAGACTGAATATAATATTTATAGATTAGTATATAATACGGCTTCGGTAGGAAAATATTCAGTTCAGAAAGACTGTATTATTTACCAATTTTAGGAATAAATTTGTATCGTGCAATAAAGTAATATTGTTTAAAGTTGTTTACTTGTAGATTTCTATTTTTATTTATTATTATTATTATTTTTATTGGCCTTTTTCATAAGTTAAGGATTATTTCATTCATATTTATTTCAGATAAATTATTATATAAATTATTAAGTTGCTAAAATTCTCAAAAATTCACCGGGGATAATTATTAAGATAAATTATAGTAGTCTCACACAGGCCCAGAGCTCACAACCTGTATGAGCTGGCTTAAGTGATCACTCTACACAATGCAACGTTCACCAATTCCATTCTAGGAAAATGTACACCTTATTTTTGAAAATTGTATATATATATATTCCAAATTGAAACCTTTCATATATCTGATGAGACTACTATGCTACAGACATCTGTGGTCCTTTTCATGAAATAGTATACATATATCTCGCAGCTGGTGATGATACCTAAAATGTGAAATATTAAGCAATATTCATTTTTTTAATATTATGGGAATGTCTATAAGTGCCGCTGTGGCCTGGACCGGGGGAAGACTCCGGTACCGCGCCTAGGCGGTCCCGACTCCAAGGTCACAGGGATCCCAATATCGTTCGCACTTTGAGGCTGCAACCAGTGTGTCCAGGGTATATTACCAGATGGTACTCACGTTTTGGTGATGCAGCTTGGTCCAGATAGCAGGGTAGCCGCGGGGTTTCTAACTCCTACTAAATGATGCAATGAATGTAGCGTGTATAATTCACAAGGAGTTTATTTAATCAAGATACAATATAAGTTGAAAGGCGTTAATCTTAAATATGTTAGTAGCAAGAGATCGCGGGACCGCAGATCGGTTTTATTAGTGTATATTTAGTACGCGCGACTTTAAATGTCTAATATGTAACAATCCGTAAAGTCGCGACGCGTTACGCGGGTCTCGTAGTGTTGGCGGTCGAGCGAGCGGAACGGGAATGAAGGTCTTCCCGCTCGCCGCCTGTAGGTCGGTTGCTTGCCATGGACGCCAGATGCCGCCCGTGTGGTGGAATCCACCACAATTTCCCTGAAAATGATAATTTAAAACATTTTAACACATTTTATACAGCATATTTGTTTCCTAGAATCATTAGAAATACTAAATTTTCAACTTAGCGGTGTACGCCGCTGGAACACCCCTTACATTCAACACCCCTAAATTGAAACAACCTTCCCTTAAATGAAAATAGCGTGCGAGCTCAAATATGTCTGTATTACGTATTATATAATAATCGTAATTTTGAATGATTTATTTCGCCCTCCACCGAAATCGCTCCACGGCCCATTAGTTTCGATTTAAAAAATATATATATACGTGACGTCCTTCGGCACGCGTCGACCTCGGCTTGACCTTTTCGGCGACCTTGACCCTGACCGCCGGAGATCGGCGGCCAGTCGGTCAGCCTTGGCCGAAAATAAAGGTCAATCGCAACTGTTAATAACCGTATAATAATAAGAATAACCATTAATCACCAGAAGCGCCGGGCGGACGAGTGCAAATTATTCTACACAAAACAAGGTCGTTGATTTGATTCCACATATCCGTCAATGAGATGACATCTGATTACCTAAAGACTGCCAAAATGTTTTTCAATGAAGAAGTTTCCATTTCGTTAAAAAAAAGTAACCCATAAAAACCAAGTTTTTATTATACTCCTTTTCTTTGTAAAATATAACGACAATTAAAGAAGAATTAAAACATATAACATAACACTAAACTTACAGTAATTTAATATATTTCTAAAATGTCAGATGTTTTGAGCTTTGATAAGACACTTCATGCTTTGAAGATTAAATTCTAAAAACATTTGTCAGTCAATTTAGATTTTCGGCATTCGTAGTGAAGTACCTATTATATATACCGACGGAGTAATTCAAATTTAGAAAATATTCCGCGACGTTATCGGGCCGCCGTTGCTAATCAAACTTTTTTAATGATTCCAATTTGAAAAAACCAATAAAAATTTTAAAAATCCGAAATTATACTACAATTATTAATTTTTTTAACGAAAATTTGATAGATCTTCTTGATCGTCGCCACGAGTCTGCTTGCCAAGTTTCAGCTCGATTGGATCACGGGAAAAGGGTCAAAAATCGATCCAAAGTTTTTGTTGACGGCAAGCAAGCAGACGCCACGAGTTAATATAAAGGGAGTAAAAAGACAAACACACAAAACTGTATTTATTACAAGGGAATAAATGAGTATAATAGCCTGCCAGAAGGTGTGAGGTAGCAGAATCGATAATTTCCATTCCCTAGTCACGATCGCCAATATGATCTCCGATAGCAGATAGCTCAACACGAAGGACAAGTCGCTCTTTGTTCGTGGTTCTTTCTTCTGCTTCCTGCAGCAAAAACTTCTTTCCTCCCTTGTTTAGAGCAAACAGTAGCGAGGCTCCGGTCATCTCTGAGACTTTTTAAAATATATATATATATATTAGAGACACTAACAGGATAATAGGTGCATTATACTCTAATAATAAAACATTATAAATTAAGACTATGCCCATTATCCCAATTACAACTAGTATTTTGATTGTGGTCGACCTATAAGTCTACATACCAACGGTAATATGCATTTTTGCAGTATACATCCATTTTTCTTCTACAATAACAATGCGTCCAATGCTGATCATCTTGTACCTTGCTTTGTACCTTGATGTGTGTGGAATTTCATGCAATGAACTTTCCTCATTCTTCTCTGATTCATCATACGAGACTTTCCCTCAACTTTTCCTGGCGAGTTTCTCAAGACTTTTCATCATTATTTCTTGTTATATTCCGAACATGCAAGAATCCTTCTCCTGTATGTTCTCAAAAGTCATTTTTATTTTTATTTTTATATTTATTAAAGACACTAACAGGATAATAGATACATGATACTCTAATAATAAAACATTATGAATGAAGACTATGCCCATTATCCCAATTACAGGTGTCTTCGGCACGCTCTAGTAACATGTATTTTTGCATTTAAGTATATTTTACATGTACATTTATGTGTATTGTGTATTTATTGTTAGTATTCAATAAATAATTAATTTAATGGATCTGTAGGTTCACGTCGTCGTTTATAAAATGGATGTTGTGTATGAGTGAGTTTTTGAACGATGATATGGTATCTGCAAGAATATCAGCATCAACGTTAGGGTCAGCACAATACATATTATATGTGCGACACAACCTTGTGATGGGAGAATAGTAACCAACATTATTAGTGTGCTGGCTTATTCTAAAAGACTCCGGGTTTCTTATACGAGGTTTAACATGCAAATTTATGTCAGATAGAGAGAGAGCATTAATAGCTCCACTGAGAATTTTGTGTAGCACAACGAGATCGGATATTTCCGTCGGGACTCAAGTTTGTGCATTTTGAGAAAGGCAAGTCGATCTTCGTAGCTGTGAAGGTTATTGTGCGGACCGGCTTTGTATGACACAATACGTAGAAACCTTTTCTGCACTCTCTGGATTCTCGTAACATGTGTTGTTGTAATAACTAACTAACTAACTAACTAACTTATCATCACGCCGTTTCCCCGTGGGGGTAGGCAGAGAGGATAGAGCGCCATACTCTTCTGTCCTGACATACAACTTTCGCTTCGTCTACATTCATAAATCTTCGCATGCAAGCCGACGGTTGTTGAGGCTTCTAACAGGACCATCTTCCAGTATCTGGTTAATCTGGTCTTGCCACGTCTTCCGTGGTCGCCCTCTCTTTCTGGCGCCGTCAACACTTGCATCATATATCTTTCTTACCATTCTTTCCTCATCCATTCGCTCAACATGCCAAAACCACCTGAGCGGCCCTATTTTTATTCTCTGTATTATGCTACGATCAGCTTTACATTCATTCCTGATATCTTCATTCTTTACTCTATCATACATGGATTTGTCACACATACGTCTAAGGGACCTCATCTCCACTGCATTCAATCTGCTTTCGTTCCTCTTCTGCCAGCTCCAGGCTTCGCTTCCATACATTAGTGTCGGTACCAGAACTGCATTGTGTACCGCTAGTTGTTGTAATAAGGTGACCAAATAACTGAAGAATATTCCTATATACTTCGTACTAGTGACGTGCAGTGATGTTTGACTTGGTTTGTTCATCTCATCTGTGATCGGCAGTTTCTCTGGTTCTCCGTGAAGTTTCTTGCACCTCGTATGATACCCGGACAGCTGTGCGATCGTATTCATATTCCGTGACTGTTACAGCGGGAATTCGCCGAGGAATTTGTTTGACATCACCTGGGCTGATCAGATGGCCTACTTTGCAAACATGGCCATTTCAATAGGCGGTGTGACTACACGTTACCTTCTGCGTAAATATTCTTTAAACGATTTATTACACAAGATGTATTATAGATGTCTCATAGAGACGAAATTATATATTTTTTAAGGAAAAGTAGGCATGGACGTCTTTGCGTGTTCACAGGGCTTACGACCTATCTTACGGCTGGCTTAAGTGATCGCTTTACACAGTGTAACGTTCAACATTTCCACCCACGGTAGAGTACCACGTTTAGCAAATTTTTGAAAGTTGTATGTTTAAGTACGCTCCGTGTTTTTAGGGGAGTCAATATTTCTATCATTAGAACGGAAATATTGACTATATATTTTTTTTAATTTGCACACTTTGGATGAAAAAAATAGTAGGTGTTTATGTATAGCAAACTGATTTCTCGTCATGATCTTTCGTTGACTTTTTTTGGATCGTTAAAAAGTGAAAAAAGAAGTAGTATATAAAAAGTGTATTTTTTTGTCATCAATTTAACCGTCGTTATACGAAGTCGGTACAACGACGGTTCTGATTTGCGATCGTAGAACAATGCAGCATGTGTAAAAACGTCTGTACTGCGCTGACTATATTTGAGGTTTGAAAGGTATCCACTTTAAATAACTAACCCAAGTTTCAAAGGGAAAATCTTTTGTAGTTATCGAGCTATGACATAAAGTGTTTTTTATGTAAATTAAATCTTCAAACTGCTCTCCTGCAAACTTGAGAAAAATCGCATGCGTCATTATTCTACGATTATGACGTTCTATCAACTTTTTAGTACTTACTCGTATTTTATATATTATTTTTCAGCACGTCAAAGTTGACGAAATGTACAATGTTATATAATACGGACAAAGATATTTAAGATTACGCGAATCGATGAAAATAGTGTAGGTATAACTCTCTGTTGTCCCATTGGCAACGAGATTAGTATGGTAAAATTACAGAACGTTAGATAATGTGGGTAAAACAGTCTCGTAAGAAAGATATCGCGAATCAATGAAAATAGAATAGATGCGACACACTGTTGTCTCATTGGCAACGATATTAGTATGCTAAAATCGTCTCGTAAGAAACCTGAAATAAAACGGAGGACAGTGTCTTAACAACATCAGTTATGCTGACGATATGGTACTGATGGCACCGTCTATAAGAGGACTACGCATTCTTCTAAAGGTCTGTGAAGTGTTTGCTGAAGAAACAAACATGCTCTATAACCCTAATAAAACAGCACTGTTGGTTATAAAGTATGGTCAGGGCCCAACAAGTATTCCTCCAGTTACTCTGAACGGTGTGGTCCTGAAGGTGACCGAAAGAACAAAATATCTAGGACACATAATTACAAATAATCTAATGGACGACGACGATATTGACAGGCAAAGACGAGCTCTCAGTGTGAAAGCGAATATGCTGTGTAGAAGGTTTCGTCTTTGTAGCACCGCTGTAAAAAGAACGCTCTTCCTTGCCTTCTGTGCAACGTTATATACATGTGAACTCTGGACAAATTATAAAAAGAGCAGCATAGAAAGACTTCGCGTACAATATAACAACGCCTTCCGTATGATGTTTGGCCTTCCCAGATATTGCAGCGCTTCCGGTATGTTCACTGAGGGGCGTGTTCCCAACTTTGCAGCCCTCATAAGGTCCAGGGTGGCAGGGATGAGGGAAAGGATATACAGCTCCGGAAATATCCTTATCCTGGAAGCCCGTCTTACTCCAGCATCCAGCATCGATGCACACTGGAGAAAGATACTGGCCCCGCATAATTGACTTGCCATCGCTCGCTAAAGCCGATATTTTACCATATATTTCTTTTGATTACTTTTAATACTTCTCTTCTATTTTATATGATTTTACTATTTCTCTTTTGTTTTATATAATATTTTTAATGTGTGTATTTTCTTTTATATGGAATGTGTGGGATTGCACGAACCTCCCCACATTCTGGAATAAAGCTATATTTATTTAAAATTACGTGAATCCCATTTATAATAATTTCGTTGTCTGTCCGTCTGTCTATCCCTGTAACTTCGTCCAATGTCCGTAACTTCTTTATAGTAATTTTTTTTTCCTTTTTTCTTTTAGTTTAGTAAAAAACTTTTTTTATAGTATTTTTTTTTCTTAAAGAAATACTTATTCCTTAGGAACCGACATGTATAAGTACCGTAATTCGTGACGGGTTACAGCTGGTAAAATAATAAAATTAGCCAATCGTGCCTTGTGTTATCAAATTCGTGCATTGAATGGCGAATGCCGTCCAGAAATAATCCGGGCACGCCCAGCGCGCGTGCACGCGCGCCGCCGGCACCGGGACATTGACTTTATTGCCAGAATGTGAAGCTATGCCCATTCCGATTCCTCAAAAGAAATAAAGACCCCATGCTGCGGCGAGAACTCCGCGGGCTCAAGTCAGCCAACACTTGAACAAACATTTGCCAACCTTAGAAGACTCGAATGGACGCCCATCTAATCAATGCTTTGACCAAATTTTCTAGATCATCGCGACTTTTTTTAGCTCCCAGCATCAAACATAATACTTTCGTTGTCTGTCTGTCTGTCTGTCCCCGTAATTTTGTGTGAAGTCCTTAATTTCGGTAGAATTCACGGCTAAAAAACGGCTGGAGATGGGGCTTGAACCCGGGCCGGAATAATCCAAGAATATGGTCCCGTTGTTCATATGATGAAAATAAGTATTTCACTACATATTTAATGTCCTGTTAATTTAGTCTAACTAAAATAATCGTAATCTAAATTAAACAAGCCTAACCTTATAACCTAACCTAACCTAATAACCTAACCTAACCTAATAACCTAACCGAACCAAACCTCATATATTGCCTATGAAATGTCAAAATATGCAGTGCATTTTTCGAAACTTTGAAGTGTAATATCTTATTTAATACTTACTTTTTAAACGTAAATTATCTTTCATTTTGTTATTAGCACATTCAATAATATAGTGAAATAATCATTTTCGTTGTATATGCAATAGGACCATTATCTTGGATTTAGCCCCCGGACCACCAAACCGAATAACGCATGCTGCTACGGCCGCCTCTCCGTAGATCGCCAAAAAGATGCTTTAAAATATATACTAGGGCTTAGCAAAGACACGAACCAACGTTCCGTCATTTTTGCTAGTCATTTCATATTCATCAAAGTCAGCGTAAAATATGAAATCTGAAATTTAGATGTAACACAATGTGCCTTGATTAAATATCTGAAATCAGAAATATTCCAACAAGATTTAGACTTTTTTAGTTTTCTTTTGAAAAAAAAAAATATCCATTCTTTTAATTTATTGTATTTTAAAAGTGGTAACTACCCAAGTAAAAAGAGTTTAAAAAATTACGCAGAATAATAAATTTTCATTCAAATATTTTGTTAACTATTTTCTTGTTAAATAATGTAATGTCTATTGATGTGGCGTATCTAAACAAAGAAAAGATTTTGTTTATTTATTTATACAGCATATTACCATATATAAAATAATGGATATTAAAATTATGCCAAGTACAAATTTTCCACTGAATATAGTAATTTGTTAGAACATAGTTTATTAGAATATGGTAATTTATTAGAACAAGTGTGACGTAGTAAAATAATTTTAAAAAATAATTTTAACAGCGAGTGGAGAGGGTGGAGGGGAATGTGGGACGGGAATAGAAGGGAAGATAAATTGTACGAATTAGTTTGGGTGCGGTTGTGTATATATTGTTTGTTTCATATCTCTTATCGTTGAGTTGAAAATGTCAATATGGTGATAGTTTGTGTTAAATGAATTTGTGGATCTGTACATAAAGGAGTTTTGTTTTGAGTTGGTCTTGCAAAAGGGGAGATGAAAAGTAGGTGAATGTCTGTTATTGCGATTTGTGACGTGGAAAGATATTCGTCGAAGAAGTTCCGAACTATCGACTAGATTGTGTGGTATTTTGAATAACATCACCGCGTCAGCTATGTGTCTTCGACAAGTTAGAGTCTGCATGTTAAAAAACTTGGCAAATTCTTCATTGCTTAAATGAGATCTAAATGAGCGGAGGTCTAGGTATCTTAGGAATCTGTTTTGGACGCTTTCAATTGTATTTTTGTGTACTGCATAACATGGATTCCACACCTTAGATGCATATTCTGAAATACTACGAACGTATGAGAAACAAAGTGTCTTGAGCGTACTGAGATTTTTGAAATGTTTACATGTGCGTATGACAAAACCAAGCATAGATGGTGCGTTGGTGACTATGTAATCGATCTGTTTGTTTAAATTTAATTTATTGTTTGTGCAAATAAAGCCATCTAGAAAATAATTTTCCTTTTTTCCTAAAAATTCTAACTTAATATTGGGACATTGATGTGTGTGAACATGTCTATAATTTAGGCATGAATCTACCTGTAAACTATTGTAGACCAGCCATGTTATACCTTAAGATAATATCAAGTACAACGCGCGTTACGTCCAGGGTTGCCAACCGTACTCTGAAATAGACTATTGTACTCTGTATCCTGTAGGCGTACCCTATAATCTATAACACTAATAGAGAACGCTACAATACTCTTTTTTACACAACTTTTACTATACTAGTGCCAGTCACGCACATATGATGCACACCTATTATCGTAACCAAAAAAGTCGATTATTTACTTTTAATATGCTGGTATTCCCAAGTTGAAATTGATTAAAAATGAGCTCCTGATCTATGTAAACTTAGAGTTAGAATGTTTGGAGTCGTACAATTCTTTTAACCTTCCAGCGGGCGCGCGGCCGTAAAATTTACGACAATTGTACCTTATCGCTTCCCCCACTTTTACCACTTAGTCGAAGGCATCGAGCTCCGAGCTACTTGAGGGTCAGTGTCTCTCTAAACTGTAGGCATACCGGGTGTGCTTAGAAGTTTTTGTTATTCATTGATATTTGGAAATTTTCGTTGAGGGTAAATTTTACAACACGCGCCTTAAAGTGTAAGTATATTAAATAAACTACTTTTGTCTATTTATTTTTCATTTATATCGTTTCTTTTATAGCGAAATGTACTTCTTTATTAATTTAAGGCGTGTTCAAGAAGACACAAACAAGAAAATATCGATTCTGACTAATAGGTCGTTAAAATATTTTGTTTTGAAATATAAACATATGTAGAGTGCTGTTTTGTTTTATGTTTAATTAATTCAAATATATATTTTTTAAAGTACTGTCATTTATCATTTTTCATAACCTTACAGCAATTCCCTATCATTTATATAAAGAAAAGAACATTAACACGGAGAAAACTTGATGACGTAAAATTTACGGTACGCGCCCGCTCAAGGGAAATTAATCAGCGCGCCCGCTGGAAGGTTAAAAACAATGAAAAATTGTTATGTGCCGTAAAAAGTATCAAAAAATACTTTTTCAAAAATTTGAAATAAATGATACTCTCTTTTACAAGTCCGTACTCTTTATTTACCTCCTTTGAAATCAGATGTACTCTATTTCTTCTGATAAAGTCGGAAACCCTAGTTGCGTCACACGCCAGACAACATCGCGCGCGCATATCGGGCGGACGCATCACGTGGAGTGATTTCATCAGTCCGTGTCGACAAATAGATGTTTGTCAACAAAGGAGGAGCGCTGTGACAGTTGCCAATCCCTTCCCATTGTGCTCGGAGAGTCGTTCGCCCCGCCGAGAATACATTCGCGGAAGAGCTGATGACGTCCACGGGCGCAGACCAAGTCTCGGAGACTGGATGCACGCGATGCTGCGAGCGGTAGCGCATTTTGTATCCGCGGGAAAAGAGACCAATGTTGTATACATCTTATATATATTATTAATATTTAAAGCATTAACTTTGTGCTTAGACATAATAACAGAACGTTAGTAAACTTAGTAAAAACCGCTACCAGATTTACGGTCTCACTCTCTCTCGTTAGATCCCTGAATTGTTCAGTAGTTCAATTTCTCTGACAAGATTAACACGCATGTGAACAATAGTGGTGATAGTTTTACAATACTATGGTTGGGGTATATAGCGTTGTGAATGTAGTAGTGTAGTGTTGGTCCTGATGAAGTGATGGGTACGTCTCGAAACCGGTAGACCGTAAATCTGGTAGTGGTTTTTACTAAGTTTACTAACGTTCTATGTTATACATCTTTTCTTGCTTTTATGTAACTCTGTCTGTCTGTTTTTTGTCAGTTTGTTTGTTGTGGTGGAATCTCGTAATTGTTTTTTCACCAACTCCCCGACCAGCTAGAGCCCTGAATCTTTGAACACTTACGTAAAGTGGATGACTATGAATTTTCAACATGATTTGGTAATTTGTTTGAAAATAAATCCATTATTAGAGCTTGACCAACGTAAATTGAGTGCGGTGACTTTGGAACTAAAATCCGCCCCGCCCGCACCCGGCGTTAACCCCTCGCCCTGTCATTCAGTTCAATCTCGTATTTGCGCGTGAGCTGTGTTGATTTCCAA
This sequence comes from Agrypnia vestita, assembly GCA_016648135.1. Taxonomy (NCBI): domain Eukaryota; kingdom Metazoa; phylum Arthropoda; class Insecta; order Trichoptera; family Phryganeidae; genus Agrypnia; species Agrypnia vestita. The sequence continues at coordinate 133,097 of JADDOH010003003.1, forward strand.
TATACACCTTGCAGGTGGTTCAAGCACAATCGCCAATGTAGTTTTGCGAAGCTGAAAAAGCAAATAATGGACCAATATTACCGTTTGACGGGACTCTAGATAGAGCGGCCGCCATTGCTGTTTGTTTCTTTAGTGTTGTCCGACCAAATTTATATTGTAATATCATAAAATATATTTGTCAATGTACCGGACACTCTGTCTTGTATTGTATGTATTGTGTAATAAATTTGCACCCTGGCAACTTCTGTTTCGCAACAGGGACGCCCTCCCTCGCACGCCAATTTATACTAGTGGCACTCCAATGGACATTAAATGCCGACGTAGCTTTGAGGTTCATCAATATTAGTATGAAAAAATGTTACAACTTATTCATTTTATTCGGCAGATTCGACAAGCGTAGGAACAAAGTGTCAAATTCGATAAAGTTGGGTTATGATGAATTTAGATTTCTTTTACCTGATCCCAACAAAGAGATCCTAATTAGCCTAAAAAGAAAAGCCTTTGAATCGTGCATACTGCTAGTGATGACGCATGGAATGGAGACAATGGCCCTTACAAAGAAAAGTGTAGAAAAGCTAAAATGCACGCGACGATCCATGGAGAGATCCATGCTTGGAGTAAGCCTAAGAGATTATGAAATCAGGCGCAGAACTAGAGTAGTGGATATCATGGATCGTGTAGCGAAAAATGGCAGGGCATGTTGCATGGCAGGATGCTACAAGACGGAATCCCAGAGTTCTGAAGTGGAGAATAAAAGAGGCGTCGGAAGACCTCAAAAGAGACGGGCCGACGAGATAACCGCTGTGAGGGGAAAGAAATGGCTACAATTAGCAAATAACAAGAAAGGATGGAAGGGTATGGGAGCGACCTATATCCAGCAGTGGAGAGATGAGTACGAAGAAGAAGAAGAAGAAGAATATCTCACGTTCATCATAATGACGCCACGGGTTCAAACTGTGTTGATGCCCAATAATATACGCGTTATTTTCTGCAATTAGACTATCACACTCTAAGCTATTCCTTCTTACGGTGAAAATGTTACCCCATGTAAAAAGAATACCCCAATTACCCAGTAAAGTGGTGAAAACAAAAAGTGATTTGTGTTTTATTTTAATAATAATGTCACCACAAAGTTCAAGCCTTCATACAGAAGAAAAAATATTCTTCGAACAGTTAAAAAGATTGTCTTCAAAAATTTTTTGATTCACTTGTTAACATTCAATTCTTCTTTCTTCTCATGCCTATCCGTTGGCTATCGTGTTGGTCATAAACACAACTCATTTGACATTGACAATTGAAAAAATTTCTTCCTATTCTTCCTCCAGGACCCTAATCTCCAACAATCTTTTCATTAAGCACGTATTCCTGCATTAAGATTGGCAAGATTTCATATTTCTCTGGATGTCTTACAACTTACTAATTTACTTATCATCACTCCGTTTCCCCGCGGGGGTAGGCAGAGATGACCGAGCGCCACTCTCTTTTGTTCCGACACACAACTCTCGCCTCGTCCACATTCATACATCTTCGCATGCAAGCTTGAAGTTTGTTGAGATGTTATAGGACCATCCTCCAGCATCTTTAATCTCGTCATGCCACGTCTTCCGCGGTCTTCCTCTCTATCCGGTGCCGTCAACACTTGCGTCATATATTTTTTTTATCATACTTTCCTCATTCATTCGCTCAACATGCCCAAACAATCTGAGTGATCCTTTTTTCATTCTATCCACTTTGCTAGGATCAGATTTACATTCATTCCTAACAGCTTCATTATTTGCTTATCATAAATGAATTGGATTCTACTTTCGTTCCTCTTCTGTCAGTTCCAGGCTTCACTTCCGCAGATCAATATTGCTACCTGAATACCATTGTGTACGATATCTTACAACTTGTTAAATTTTCGGATTTTTATTGTTTTTAATATTTATTTTTATTTGTTCGTTCTTCAAAAATTTTCTATTATTTCGCATCTTAAATGCTTCTAGTTACCTTCTGTACACGTCCATGCTTTCGTTTTATAAAATTATACCGAGAACGTATAACATATGATTATTCGCATACGTAATCTAAGTTAGAGATTACAGACGCATCTTTTGCAAAGATGTCGACCATGATGACTTTAAAGAAATGTTTATTTCTTTAATTTGAAACCTTTTTAGCGGTCATCTTAGCGATCTTAATTTCGAATGCTGTTGCATTCAAAGCAGTTTCTTAATTTCTTCACCCATCATTTTTTGCTACGGCTGCTTTTGGTGTGTTCTCTTAATCTAGTTGGAATGCTGACAGCTCCTCGCAGATATTGACGGTTCCAGCTTCCGTGTAAAAGATGCATTGGCTATCGACTCTTGTTCGAAGGCGCTGAATGTATTCAGTTCGCAGCGGCGGCGATGGTTGCCTGCCCGGCCGGAGACCTTGGGTTCAAGACATGACCTCGCCCAACATTCCACCGGCGGTGGTCAGCGCTGGTGACCTGGCCGACCTGGACGGCTTTTCCCTGACGCGTCACCGCCTCGGCATTGTCAGGCTGGTAAATGAGACGATACAATACGCCTCCATCGTCCTAATATTAGTCGTTGTCAAAGATGACTTTTTTAAATGTATTTGTATCACGAAATTGGTAGCCAAATTATTGGCTCATCTTTTGATTTTATTGGCGTAAATTATATGATTTCTTTGTTCTTCTTTGGGAGGACTTTGAAAATAATACAATTCGTGTATTATTTCCGACTTTCCGGCTTATTCTCGGTGTCAAGCTATACCTAACTACGAGTTCAACTAACTAACGCGTTCAACATGGTTCAAATTGCCCGGTAAGGCGCCGTCGCCCGGGTGCGCGCGCAGCTATCTCTCCGTAGTGAGGGAGACGGCTACTTACCCTGGACTCGCAGAATGGAAAAATCGAAAATTCCACGTTTTTTTAATCATTCTCCCGTTACGAGGATATTGTCTGCCATGTTTTATCGATTGTGTGCCCGAGCGTGGCTTAGTAGCCCTATTTTCGAAGGTATTATAGAAAGACCGATCAGCATTGCTTGTTCGTATTCGCAAACAACACCCTACAGCTAATTCTGGGGTACAGCCCTTAAAGTACAAACGGCACCTCCAGAAAATAGTAGCGCGCCGACGCGCGTTATTATATGCGCCCCAAAATCCGTACCAGAAATTTAAATTTTGCCGAATTTTTTAGTGTCAGCTGTCGCCAAATTTCATCTACGTACGGTAAAGAGTCCGAGTGTCCGTCTGATAAATGAGAGTGGCAGACGGCCTGGAAGAACGAGAGAGCGAATAGTATAAAGCGAGAGAGGCCAGCTTCGCGCAGTTTTTTTTTTCACTTGTATTAATTGTAAACTAATTATCTGGAAGCCAAGACATTAAGTTTCATTGGAATTCCGCACATCAAGGTTCTTCTCCACACACACGGGAGAGAACATTACACTAGTGTGACATCTGTTTTTCTCGTCCGGATCGACTGTCTTTTTAAGTACGATGTTTCTCAAGTACACCGCTAGGTTACTTCCTGTCTATTTTGTTCCGGTATTTGTGTCCCTTTGGGGATTACATATCTTCCTTTGCGTCTTTCTAACTTTCTAACCGAAATAAATTGACATAAAACGTCAATTTATTTTGGTTTCATTGTATTGCGTCGTAAACAAATTTTCAAAAATGAAACAATATTTTGTCAGGTGTGAGACAAATGCTTAAAATTGTTCGAATTCTTATCATTACGGCATGTTTACAGATAAATTAATTCATATTTCGTGCCTACAAGAAATACACATATTTTTTGAAGTTGTATTTCGCTCGTCGAGAGTAAAATTATAGGATCATGCGATGGAATGTTCTCTCTGCTGGACCTTGACATTATTTGTCTTTCCCCTGGCATTATTCATCCTGTTTATTAATTTATTTTATTTACCACGAAAATCGGCATGAATTGTGTTAGAGCAAATTTCTGATTTTAAGTTACTCTGGTTCGGGTTTCCTACAGTGAAAAATTGAACTAGAAGCTCTCTAGATGTGAAGATGCCACTTACCAGTTTGCAGGCGACTTTGGCGTTGTTTGGTCCGATTTCCGTTCTCTTTGTCCAGTTATTCCAAATCCGTTGACGGCACCACTTTAACACACCAAATGTTTAATTATATTTTATAGTTTTTATCCGCCACGACAAAATTCAACCGCTGGTTCGAGATGTCCCAAAACCATCTGTCTCGTAGCAACTGTCATACACAGAGAACTCCGCACTCGTAGGTATTTCCTTTTATAAAATTCCCGACCAGAGACTAACAGATTTTTTTGCTCGAACAAAGCGTCCATAAATTTTATTCATGATGCTATAAAAATAAATTCTTGTATGAAATATTTGTATTCAAATATAGAAGATATGGCAGGAATATCACTAAAAGATTAAAATTTCTTACATTTGTGCTAGCTTGGATGTCACGGATTAAACAGTAAGCTGCAAAAACCACAGCTGAAATGGTACGGGCACATGAGACGGTGACCACCAGACCATAGGGTAAAGCAGGTAATGTATGTGGAGCTTCATCAACAGTCTTCCAGAGGAAGACCAAAGAACTCCTGGATGACTCAGTGCTCCAAAATCCTGCAGAGAGACGACCTTTATGAAAGCGATACCAAGAACCGACGAATGTGCAGCCTGAGAACAAGTCGATTCAGTTTCAGTGCCGATAAATCGGCGTTTATTAGCTCAATAACTTTTGTAACAGCTTGCATCAAAACATAATTAATGTTAAGAATATTTACAGAGTTTATGAATAAGATAGCCATAAATACAATATACAATTTTTTGTATGCTGTCCTTTATCGTTGCCAACCTCGCTAGGTACATAAAAATACCTGATCTGTGGTAAGTAGCCATTCCATTCATTGAGACTCCTTTTAAATATTTAATTTCATGGTTACGCAATTAGAAGAATAAAAGAAAAATAAAGTAAAGTAATTTAGAGTAAAAAGTATATGAAGTAAATAAGAAATAAAGTAAGTATTTATTATGTAGGCAAAGAGTTGGGACAGTGCCAGGAAGGAGAAGAATAATTATTAAGATATTAGCTACAAACTATGTAGAGACACGAATATTATTAATGTCACATTTATATTTTTTTCAACATGCAGTCATTTCACACATTGTCTGCGCGCACAACATTTAAATACTTTCATACGAAGCTGCTTATATACCCTGCAATAAAACTAGAATATACAAAAATTCATACACTGCAATAAAACTAGAATATACAAAAATTCATACACTGCAACAAGACTGGAATATTCAAAGGTATATATAATCATGCCACCCAAGGAGGTTGTTTTAATTGTTGTATTAGTAATTATATTTTAAATTGCTTTGAATGTTGTCTTAAAAATAGTTATAAATTGTTCAAACAATTTATACTTTGTTACGATGGCACGTAGGTGTGAACGCTCGCTTGCGAATAGTCAATATTTATTGACTCGTAAAATATTAATGTGCAGTTTTGTTATCGCTCGACTTTCTGTTTCCGCTTCATTTGACTCATTAGTCGTGCTTGCCTACTGCACTTATTGAATGCACCGGGCGTTGCAGCCTTGCGGTGCTTCCCGAGTAGTAAAATTTTTGTACCCGGTCAAGTATGCATTACAACAGTATGCGTCATATCAACAGTTACATTTCTAGGGTGTATTCCAGTCGGTTTGGAACCCTTAGTCAGTTATTGCACCTCCTTGTTTACATGCAAAGTGATTGCAAATAGGTCAGAGATAACTAACATTTATTTAAAATTAAATTAAATTATGAGACTTCTTCAATTACTGCAAAGTAACTTTGTGGTAATATTACTAATTTTTTTTTTTTTTTTTAAATAGAGATGTGAACATGGAATACGTGTCACATCAATATTCTTACTACATATTTTCAAACTAAGCTAAACGCTTGTGCTATGAAAGTAGGAGTGAGGTTCGAACCCGCGACCTTTGGATCACGAGGCGAGAGTCCTAACCACTAGACCAATAAGCTCCTAATATTAAGAATATTTTGAGTATGTCCAAATTTTCCAGAACACAATACTGGATTTTATCCCCAGCAGGGCATCATTAATCAAGATATTTTATGGATACCTCGTAGAGACGAAGCTATATTTTTATGTGGGAAAGTAGGTATGGAAGTCTTTTTGGGTGTTCTTAGGGCTTACGACCTATCGAACGGCTGGCTTAAGTGATCACTTTACACAATGTAACGTTCACCGAAATACCCATGATAGACTTACCTTATCTATCAAATTTTTGGAAGTGTTATATATTCTCAGGTTTTAGTATAATAAGAATAATGAAGGTACATTGGGCCTCGGTTATTGTGTTCTATCCTTCAACAAAATAAATGTCCAGTCTTTCTATGGTGTTTTAGACCCAATTCATCGTTTATTACAATCAGCATATTCAGAATATGTGAAACCTAATGTACTTGGATTCTGCTGAATTAATTTTTCTGGTCCATAGCTTATTCCGACACGTAGTCTTTCAAGTATTTTACTCTTCATCTATGCCCTCTTTCCATTGCATTTTGAAACACCATCTTTTGATATTACCCTCTCGCCGAAGATATAACCTAAGGATTTAAAGTGCAATACATGTGTTGTTAATTTTAATTATTGTATTTATTAACTTTAAATCAGTCCACCAGAATCATATTTCTACCTTTTCCAGTATTATTTCAGAACATTTCTTGCATTTTGTCTGTGGGGTTGGTTTAGGGTTTCAATCGAATCTTTCAGACTTTTCATCAAAACCACAAATCTCACTCCTTCATACATAAACATTTCTTAACTTGTTCTTTTTTTAATACCTATGGAATCGAAAATTCAGTCGTTTTATAGATTTTCTAACACAGTCTTGTAAGTTAGTATGGCGAAAAAGCTTATAAATCTAGAATTATATTTATGTGTAGAAAACTGTCATACATATTAGTCTACATATCAGCGTAATATATTAATTAGCACAATGATTTATACACAACGTTTTATTCCACTAATTTGAGTTATATAACCTAAGCGCTTTCGATGGACACAACCATCATCTTCAGAGGCAATATTTGTACGCTCTTCGTTTAAATCAATTAATAAAATAAAATGTTGTATCATATCTTATTATCCACAATTTCAATGCAAATTTTTCTTATTCAATAAATAGCTAAATGATTATTAACATAATCAATGAGAAAATACTTTGTTTATTTTATTCAATTTTTAACAACAAAAATTTATTGGTTCAGAAAACCAATATATGTTAACTTTGTTTCATCAATTTGTCATTTTTCCGATTTTTAGCATATTGTTTAATTATTTTTTTGCCATCTATCGTCAAGTAGCGTTATTAATTTATACCCGCGGTCTTATTTAGTGAGTTTCAGTTGCCTGCGTCATTGTTCTATTTACCAATAGATGGCGACGCGCGTGGCATTTCGGATTGTTGAATGTAAACGTCTTATAATAATATCTCCTTTTAGTTTTTAAATTAATATTGCTATTAAGAAAAAATATATTTTATTATTTTATTTTTTAAGGCTTCAACAGGCCAAGAGGCCCAATTACAGAAACGAAACCTATCACAAAATACCCAGACTTGAATAAATCACGTATGTGTACATTAATTATGACCTCATCGGGAATGGAACCCGGAATATCAAAAATGTAAATCAAAATGCCCGTCAACAATGACGGGAATTTTTATGTTTGAATTTCGGCTTTACATTAATTAGTTATTTTTATGTCCTAGTGGTATAAAAATCGAAACAAATTTGTATTATTCCCAATGACCTCTACGTGCTGAAATTCTACTTAATTTACTGAAACTTTTTATTTAAAAAATACCAAACAAAATCTTAATTTCACAAAAATTAAAATTATCGCGAAATCGTAGTACGTTTGTCTTGGCGTGTTATCAACGCCATCTGGTAGCGCTAGTGACACTGTTACATAGAGAATTACGTATTTTGATAATGCATCCACACATAGACAAAACACAAAGCATCATAGTCTTCGAATTAAGCATAATAATTAAAATTAGGGATGCATCGATACGCACTTTCGCCGATACGATACCGATATTTATAAAAAAGTATCGATGATACCGATACCGACGCGGACAGCGAAGATTTCAAAAGGTGTAAAAAGGTGTGGGTTTAGATTAGAAACAGACGAAATTACTTTATTATTACTTGTATTATATTTATTTAGAATGTTTATTTTATAATGAAATTTTAAATTGTAATTTAACAGAACATTACGTTCAGATGAATGCCCCAGGGCTAGAATCAGTAAATCAAAGAAGAAAGTATAATGTAATGGTGCAAATATTTAAAATTAATATTGAATAGGGATTTTCATTCTTACAATACAAGAGGAAGCGACAAAAAAACACCTCACAAAATTGTATGATGTACAAAGGTCTTAAAATCTTCGATAGCCTGCCAAATGAAATTCAAAACACGGTGAAAAGGGTAAAAATTTTACTGTAAAAACTTTTAAATGACTAGATGGAATGCAATATATTTGAGTGAAATCATGTATGCCTACACAACGTTACGTGTGAAACTAAATAATTAATATAAATAAATAAATAAATTATTATATGAGTAGCTTGTTGGTATAGAGGTCATGACGCTCGCCTAGTGATCTGGTGGTCGGTGGTTCGAGCCCCATTCCAGGACCCAGCAATTTAGTTTTATTTTCCTAGCACAGGCTTTTGACTTAGTTTGATAATAGTAAGAATAGTGATGCGACACGTATTCCGTTTAGGAATGAAATTATGAAACGCGGGGAGTCCCCAAGCGTAGATAAATTGAGCCGCGTTTAAACAAGAACGAATTAAACGCGAAGATGGCGCTTTTTACTCCCTTTCTTTTAACTCTTAGCGTCTGCTTGTCGGCTTGTCTACCGAAAAAACTTTGGATCGATCTTTAAACCTTTTCCCGTGATACAACCGAGCTGAAACGTTGCAGGAAGGCCTCTTGGCGAAGATAAAAATGATGAAACAAATTTTCATTTAATTTTTTTTAATTGTTACAGTATAATTTTGGATTTTTCGAAATTTTAACGGTTTTTATTACTCCCTTTCATAGCGTCTCCCGACTCGAGTAGGCGCGAAACCCGTTTCAACTAGTAAACGAGAAAGGGAGTATAATAAAAACTTGGTTTTTATGGGTTTGCTCTTTACACACGGATTATCTTAGTGCGAAATCCAAAATGTATCGGCATATCGGCATATTAATATCGCCGATTCCGATATATCGGAAAACCGACGATATCGCCGATATATCGGTATCGGATGCATCCCTAAGGGCCGGTTGTTTCAAGTTGGATCAAAGTAAGCGGTCGATCAGAGCATAGATTTTTACGAAAACGGATCGTCTGATTGGTGGAGAACGTAAAAATCTATGCTTTAAAAGAACGCTTACTTTGATCGAACTTGAAACAACCGGGCCTAATTCAAATTGATTGTGTTTCCTAGTTGCGATCGGTAATTGCGAGACCGAAATTATTTTTTGCAGTCCTAATTATTAATTAATTATAATAATTAATATTAATTAAAACATTGACATTCAATCAAGTCGCGCGGCGTAATTGTTTGGTCGCGGGTAGCGGTTGTTTCTGTGGCCACATTTTTTGTTCCATTAATTGGTTCTACACCCTTCTGCAATCTTTCCGCTGATATCCGTGGGCGGCCGTTAACGTAAGAAATTTCTGATTTCAGCATTTCAAATTAGAATAAATCATTTTCTTGATGTGTAACATCTTTCCTCTCGCTTTCCCGCAATCTGTGGCAGTGATTTCGTGAAAATGGACGGAAATGCGTGACAGGAAATAAGACGCGCGCAATTTCATTTAATATCATTTATAAACAAATCAACGTCTAGCAAGTGCCGACGCTTCTGATTTTGTACATATGCTACGTGGGTGGTGTCAAGCGTGTGGTTGTTGTAACTTTGATATATTTTGGCTTATATCTTCGAAACTATCCAATAAATACTTTTTTTTTACATACATGTAAACAATAACTGCCCTTAATGATTTACATTCTCAAATTTTATGTAATTCATGTGATTATTTTTAAATATTTATTCAAAATTTTCATACTACATGTATGGCGACACACTACCGCCATCTATGAAAATAAATAAAAACGTATAATTGACCAAACACATTTCTAAATAAAAATGCACGTATTTACTAATTAATGAATATATAGGTATTAGCTCTTAAATTTTGAGGTTAATTTATGTCGCTACTCAAATGATATGTTTAATTGTGACATGTCAAATGTTACACATCATATGCGACCACTGTGAGGCTCGCTCGTTTTTTTTAAAAATTCTATTCACTGTGCCAATATAGGCTGTACATTCTTTACTCACGTGTTCATTCTTTACTCTGTCACAACTTTGCCACAAATTTGCCCTATGTGACTCTCAAATATTTATTTACTGATAGAGTTTCACCGTCTACGATAATTACTTGTCTTTATTAAAATTTTATTACTATTTAAGACTTAATGTCACGAACTTATTCAACTTGGGAGGTTTATCGACAAATAAATTATATAGAGGCGGTGGCACACGCAGCCATTATATATCATATTTAAGTAATTAAAAGTTAATATCTGCCTTTTAATCTAGGTCCGCACGACTTTTGCGAATATCTGTATCCAAATAGTTATAAATCTTATTTCTTCGCTAGCTGGAGTTAGGCCCGGTTGTTTCAAGTTCGATCAAAGTAAGCGGTCGATCAAAGCATAGATTTTTAAGAAAACGGATCGTCTGATTGGTGGAGAACGTAAAAATCTATACTTTAAAAGAACGCTTACTTTAATCCAACTTGAAACAACCGGCCCTTAGGCGGGTGGTAGGGATATCATATTTTTCTATTTTTTCAACAAGTCATCATATACAGGGATATTTGGAAAAAAAATGATAACCTCGCAGGACTATATTACTGTTTTAATTATGGAGATATGCGACATCAACGTTTCTTTTTTTTTTAAATATTTCTGACTTATTTGTTGTAAAACGTTGGACTATCATTACAGTAACTTATATCGAATATGAAAAATTCCTTTCCTTTAATTCATTTACAAGTCTAATAAAATAATAAATAAATAAAACCCTTCCTATTGGAATTTGTGCAGGGTTTTTATAATTTTATTTAACTTGTATTGAAAGGAATGAATTTTTCGTATTCAATATGAGTTACTGTAATGATAGTTCAACTTCTTTTAAAAATTTTAATCATAAATATTGAAGAAAAAATGCAAACTTTGACATTAACTTTATAACTTCACAACTATTTATATTAAGTCATGTTATAAACAAAAATGTTCAAGCATGCTTGAACATTTTTGATACGTAATTAATGCAGGAATATAGTCCTGCGAGGTTATTAATGTTTTCCAAATAACCCTGTATATAGACTTATATGTGCGTGAGTTGAGATTAAAAGGTTCTGATGAGAATTGCCGCCTCCAATCTCGTCTTATCATTCGCATTCGATTATATCGCGGTGTTCACCTTGGTTTTTTGCGAGGATGGGGTAGTTTTACTTTTGGAAATTATATTTCATTTAGGGTAATAATAATTTTTATGTTATCCCAAATGCGTTTTTAGGGCAGTATGTAGCGGAAATGCGAGACAATGTAGTTCGTTGTTAATGTGAAATTTTAGTATGCAACGAAAGTAGATTGAATGCAGTGGAGATGAGGTCCCTTAGACGTATGTGTGGTAAATCCATGTGTGATAGAGTAAAGAATGAAGATATTAGGAATGAATGTAAAGCTGATCGTAGCATAATACATAGAATAAAAATAGGGTCGCTCAGGTGGTTTGGGCATGTTGAGCGAATGAATGAGGAAAGAATGATAAGAAAGATATATGATGCAAGTGTTGACGGCGCCAGAAAGAGAGGGCGACCACGGAAGACGTGGCATGACCAGATTAACCAGATACTGGAAGATGGTCCTGTTAGAAGCCTGAACAACCGTCGAGCCTGCATGCGAAGATGTATGAATGTAGACGAAGCGAAAGTTGTATGTCAGGACAGAAGAGTATGGCGCTCTATCCTCTCTGCCTACCCCCACGGAGAAACGGCGTGATGGTAAGTAAGTAAGTAAGTAAGTAGTATGCAACAAAATGCGCGAGCATCTATGCATACCAGAAATTAGCCTTCAAAGGGAGTAAAATGTGTATATTTCATATGTGAGGTGTAAAAGCAAAGGCAGCAATATCAAAAAAAAATTAATGCAGCCATCGAAGATTACTTATTTATAATGTACTGAATTCGAGATTTTATAGGAAACATGTTTTAGGAAGAGATAGATACAAAACCTATAGAATTCAGACATTTTGAATTAGTAATCCTTGGTAACTACATTCAAAACATTTTTTTTTTTTAGATATTGCTGCTTTTGCTTTTATACACACCACATATGTTGTCCACGGTTGTTGCGTAACTGTCAAAAATTTAACCACTTGAAATTAATATCCATCTTAAATCGAGTACCAATCATAAAGATGCTATTGATATATAAAGAGGTTATTGAATTGAAAATTAGTATTGTTTATTGAGTTACGATTTTGGCTGCGTAATCATAATAATTTTTTGATACGTTTACTTTCCAGACTTTTAAATTAATTAATTTTCGAGTTGGTGAGTAGAACCCAAAAACACATATGTATTTATGATATTAACCATTAGATATTAGAATTGAAGTAACGACCGCAATTATGAATTTATCGCGCATGCGCGCGCCGGCGGTAAACGCTCGATCATGTTTTTTTATTGGCTCTGGTTTATTATCTCGTTAATTCTCAAAACCTGTCTCAATAAATTTGTAATGTATTGTGATTAACGATTTGTCTCTAATCAAAGGTGAACAAGTTTGTAACGTCTCGTATGTTTTTATATTTCACCTGGTCGAGTTTTGAATTTACAGTAATACAATTGCAATTGATTTTTTACGCCTGCGTCCTGACGTCACTGCCCGCATGTGTCCTCTTCATCGTTGCTTCCGCATGTCCTCAACATCCTGCTTCATCACTATCTTCACGTGTCCTTTTCATCCTGGCATTATTGCCTTTCCCTATCCGCTGGATCCTAGCACCACCGCTTTCATCTGTTCATGCATTCTGGCATTACAACCTCCATAATATGTCCTTTGCATCCTGGCATCATCACATCATCTATATTCTACACCTCGACATCACTCTCTTTATCATTGTCTGTATATCTAGACATTTCTGTATTCATCTGTTTATTCTCTGAATACTGGCACTTCTATCTCCATGCCTCTGCATCAACAATCCTATGGTCCAACAAAACTAGCTTTGAGAGCGAGCTCGAAAATATTTAAAAAATATTTTTATTGAAAGCATTATGGTCAATCTATTTCATAAAATTTATGAATATCTTTGTTTATATAATATAACCACTTGAGTATTCATCCAACCGGTTTCGGAAACGAACATTTCCTTTATCGGGGCGAAAAAATGATTATATAAACAAAGTTAATAATAAATTTGTTTATAATAAGAGACCACAAGGTATTTGCGATAAATATTAAATATAAATCTTTGATTAACCTAACCACTCAATAAACTCTAGCGGTTTTATTTTAAAATATTAAAAAAGTAAACTATAAATTTGATTATTAATGACAATAAGGAGATCCGTGGTTCGAATAGCAGCCAAATATTATTTCGTGGATTTGATTTTTCTGTATGTCTTTCTAATTGATTAATTATTTTGGTTTTAAAAAATGCAAAATTTGATACTGCGTGTCTCCAAAACTAACGATTGATATTAGGTCGTGGTTGCTTGGACATTTTCGACTAATAATCAAGGCAGAAATATAGCCCTGCTAAGTTATATATAAACTTTTTTATTGGGACGCCTTCATTCATAGAGAAAATTTCAAAGCCAATTTTGTTTTTGAATGCACTAGACTATCGAGAGATTTGTTAGCAAAGACGTTATTACAGGCGACAACGACGTTGAGTAAGTGGTGTCTCGGAATGGCGGTGTCCACGATGTCCGTAAACAATTACCATTTTGGGAGCTGGTCATCTCGCGCTTGGCAAGATCGTCTGGCACGTGACCGGACTTGCGATCAGCGAAGGGAAAAACTACATTTCAAAATGAAGACTACATCACACACACGTTCACCAGTTTGAAGACTACAAAGTGAGAGCATGTACTCTCTTATGGTGCAGAAAGTCCAAAAGAAGTTTCTGAGATATCTCTACATGACAGTACGGGCATTATCCTTGGCTCTACCCAACCGAGTTTCTTCAGGGTATGCTTGGCTACAATAGTCTAGAGACTAGAAGGAATGTGTATTTGATTACACACTTTTATCCATAGTTGCGCGGTATGATCGATAATGATTGATAATTCCTGATAATTACCTTAGACATCATCAGCATAGATTGTTTTACATTCCAATATACAGGACCAACCTGTCGATGGCTATGCCTGTTGGAAGAGCTACAGCTATGCTGAACAAGATCGCTTTGGATATTGATATATTCCGTGTGTCTGAAGGGGTTTTCCTAAGCAGGATTCTCCTACACCTTTGACCAGATTATATATGTTATTTTTAATTGATTATATATTCTTATTTTAATATATATATAGATATACCTTCATAATATGTATGCATTAAATTGAAGTTTGTAATGTACATATTATCGAATAAATAAATGAATTGAATTGAAAAGTGTACACTACATTTGTAATAAAATCTACATTAAGTGAACTAATTGTAAGACTACAGAATTTCCGATATTATGGACCGTATTGCAAAACTAAAATGGCAGTGGGCTGGACATATGGCTCGACAGGAGAATACTAGATGGGCACCCTGAATCCTACAGTGGAGGCCCTGGACAAAAAATAGAAGCGTCGGAAGACCTCCCAAAAGGTGGTCTGATGACATAGTCCAGCAAGCAGGAAGAAACTGGATGCGAAGGGGGAGAAACAGAGATGATTGGAAGAAAATGGAAGAGGCCTATATCCAGCAGTGGAGGAAAAAGGCTAAGGAAGAAGAAGATGAAGAAAAATTGCAATATGAATGAAGTGAACTAGTGCAGTACTACAAAATTGTAGTACTAATAAAGTGAAGTAATTGTAGTATTAATGAAGTGAACTATTGAAGTACTACAAAATTGTAGTACTAATGAAGTGAAGTAATTGTAGTACTACAAAATTGTAATGACCTGCAAGAAGTGCTTCTTGAAAAGTGTACTGCTAGAAAATTTTCAAAACCTTGGGGAGGGAGGGTTGTTTCAGTTTACGAAGATTTCTTCATTCGGTCCCAAAATTTTTCAAACCATGGAGGGTTTGTTTCGATTTTCAGAGATTTCTTCATTTATATCTACATCGACTTCCCAAAAATTTCACACACGAAATGTACTATTTGAAGTATGTATGTACTTTCAATAACTTTGAATTATGTGTACTTTTTGTAGTGTGCACTTTAAAATGAAATGTACTATATAACGTACATACTTTCAAATATCTTTGAAGTCGAAGTGTGTTTAGTTTGTAGTGAACACTACACTTCAAAAGATGTGAAGTTTACACTTCAATGTAATGTAGTGCTACATTGTAGTAGTTAGTACAGAGCGGATCACTACTTGCGATGAGCCGACGCTGAAGTCGTGATGCGGATGCCGACATGCAAAAATCACGAATTCCGCTCCGTCTATGTACCAATACATAGTTTTTACGATGTAATCTTGTAAGGCACCTCGGCATTACACCGCGTACCAGCGCTCTCCTTCGTGTGTCGACTTCGTTCCAAGGTTGGCGACCAGTGTGCTGATGTATTGGGTTAGTGCAAAAATGTTGCCTTTTTGATGTGTAACATCTTTTCTCTCGCTTTCCTGCAATTTATGGAAAAAAATTTTTGGGTCGCAATCCTAGGATTGGTCTGCAACAAGCACTCGCCCTCTCCATTCTACTCGGTCACCTGCCAGCCTCTTCATCTCTTGGTAGGTGCTGCAGCGCACATCTTCGATAATCTGGTCTACGTAGCTCAATCTCGGGCGGCCTCTACGAGTGTTGCCTTCAACATTTCCCTCGACGATGGTTAAAAGCAGGCCCGGATGCCTTATATTATGGCCTATCCAAATTGCTCGCTGTTGGGCGATTCTTTCAAGGAGCCGCCTCTTTTCGCCCACCCTGCTCAACACCTCGTCGTTCTGATCAATGGATCCTTGCCATGCGCCTGTAGCACCACATCTCAAAGGCCGCTAGCCTTCCTGACATGCTCTGGCCGATGGTCCGTGTTTCGCTGCCATACATCAGCACACTCCGGACAAGAGTTTTAATCAAGTTTTTCCGAACCTTTAAATCTATGTTGGGGGATTCCAGGATTTTGGATATTTTGTTCAAAGCGACTCTTGCCTGTTGTATGTGGCAGTGATTTCGTGAAAAAGGACGGAAATCCGTAACAGGAAATAAGACGCGCGCAATTTCATTTCACCAATGAGCGCGCGCTCGGGTTTTTTGATTGCTGTAAAACCAAAATACATGCTTTAAACGAAAGTACTCTTAACCAACCGGCCCTGGCTCTTGTCATAAGGTCGAAATCACAAAAAATTCCTTTCTCAGTACACTCACGACGTTTGTTTAGATTAATTTTGATAATTGAATTATCTCGCCGTTTCACATCTCCCTTCCGATTCTTTCGTTATGCAGTCAACTTAGAATCATCCCAATATAACCTGCCCATCTCACATCCTTGTCAATTGAACCCCATCCCTCCTAGAGTCCGGCGATTCGCGTCGGATCCAATATCTTTTCAAAATTGTACTTTGTCATTTTTCGCAATGAACCCACGATATTTGCAAATGTACGAATATGTACCTCGAGCAATTTTCTCCTTCCAGATAGGGTAAATCGGCGACACTTGAAACGCAAACACGACAGATAATAAATTACTCGTATTTGATTAGAACCGTGCAGATCGGAGTACACTTGTTCCTCGATTTACGCGGTTTTAGTGTTGTACGATTATGTAAATTACATGTAGCATTGAGACAAGGATTAAAAACTTAGTGACATTGAAGAGTTATTCATTACCCAGGAAATAGACGAAGAAGGAATGATTAGTGTGGTAACTAACAACGAAGAAACGAATCAAGAAGGTAGAACTGACAGTGATGGATGACGTTGGAAAATAAGACGAAAGTTATGGAAGGTTTTGTCTGAATATGGGGTGAAGAGTAAACTCATACAGGCAATTGCATCCCTGTACGAAGGAAGTAGTGCTTGCGTGGGAATTAATGGGACATTCACATCATGGTTTGTATTACAAAAGGTGTCAAACAGGGATGCGTAATGTCACCATGGCTTTTCAACCTGTATATGGATAATTGTATGAAAGAACTGAAGGAACTAGAAATTGGAGCGAAAATGGACGGACTCACCATATCCTGTCTGCTAGTGCTAGCTAAAAGTGGTGTGCCAGGATAGAAGAGTGTGGCGTTCAATCCTCTCTGCCTACCCCTGCAGGGAAACGGCGTGATGGTTAGTTAGTTTTAGTTAGGAAAATACGGCAGAATTTTTTTTTTGATGTGTAACATCTTTCCTCTCGCTTTCCTGCAATCTGTGGCAGTGATTTCGTGAAAATGGACGGAAATGCGTTACAGGAAATAAGAGGCCGGGGAAGCGCGCGCGATTTCATTTGACCAATGAGCGCGCGCGATAGAAAAAAAAAATTATAAACAAATCAATGTCCAGCAGTGCTACCACAGCGAAGACGCACACCTCCAACATTCAACGCTTCTGATTTTGTATATATGTTGCGCGTCCGTTGACAAGCGTGTGGATGTTGTAAGTTTGATATATTTTGGCCTATATCTTCGAAAAATCTTTTTTTTTACATTAATGTAAGCAATAAATACCCTTAATGATTTTCATTCTCAAATTTTATGTAATTTATGTGAATATTTTTTGAATATTAAATCAAAATTTTCATACAATATGTATGGCGGCACGCTACCGCCATCTGTGAAAATAAATAAAAACATCTAATTGACCAAACACATTTCTAAATAAAAATACGGCACCTACCTAGTCCGGCAAAATTCAATAAGAAATAAATGCACACACATTATCTTTACTTGTATTTACTAATTAATAAATATATAGGTATTAGCTTTTTTAAATTGCAGCTTATTCGATATTTTTAATTGAGAGATGTCAAATGTTACACATCATATGCGACTACTGTAAGGCTCGCTCGTTTTTCAATTTTATTTATTGCAATTAACGTACATAGTCCAATAAAATACATAACATAGACATATTATACACAATAAAAATGGATAATTTCTATGGCGCCATTTTGGTAAAAATTCGGTCAAGAGCGCTAATAGTAATTTAAAACAAATGCAAGGACAAATGGAAAGTAGTAACAAGATCTGGACCATCTTCCTATTTTGACCAATAACTTGAAAAATAAAATTTTCTTCTTCACTTACCGAATGTTATCGTGACCTTAAGGGGGGGGTAAGGTTAATTCGTACAAAAAAGGCATGTTTTTGTGAATTTTTTGTGACGACACAGTTAAAATTTCTTTATTAAAATCAATGGTAAATTAAAGTATGACATTTGAAGAATATTGTGTAAAATTTTCAAGAAGAAATATTAAAAAATACGGCAATGGCAGCAATTATTCGGACGTGTTTCGGAAAAAATGAGAATTGCGGTGTCCATCGTAACTTGGTGCTAGATCATCTGAAATCAAAAAATCAAAGTTCATTCGTTAGATAATAGGTTTTCCCAGGTAACGCTGGGAGGGTTTTTTGAAATTTCAATTTTTCATTTTTTTGGAACACTTTGAAGGGAAAAATGCGATTTTTTGCGAAAAATATCGACTAATTTGTTATTAAAAAATAAAAATTAATAACATATTTGAAAAAAAGTCTCCAGCGTTACCTCGTAAATTATGTACAGAAATAGTGTTCGAAATTTCAAAAGGTTCGGTGCAGTAGTTTTGAAGTTATGATGGACACCGACTTTGAAAACGTGAGATGTGGGGAAAACGCTTTAAAGTTTTGCACACTGTAAAATTCAAAATAAAACTCAACACTTACTTTTTACTTACATATAATCGTCGATGCCATGTTCACACGGAAAAGAGCTTTCATCATCAGCATCTTTTTGTCCTTTTTACGCAAAACTCTTCCAATACGATAGCACGTCCGGTAGTCCTCAGGTGAGCGCGTCTCTCAGCTGCCCGAGCAGGTACAGAAAATCAGTCTGAGTATCGCTCAAATGTTCATAATTTCGTCAATTTTGCTCCGATTGACTTGAAATTTTGACACAATATTCTTGCAATGTTATACATTAATTTAAAAAATTAAAAATAAAATGCAAAAAAAAGTTAAAAACCTTACCCCCCACCTTAAAAGCACTCGCGCTCAGTATCGAGAAATTTAAAAATATTTAATTAAAAATAAAACAGGATATATTATAGATGTCTCATAGAGATGAAATTACATTTTTTATGGGAGAGTGGTTATGGATGTCTTCAGGTGTTCATAGGGCTTACGACCTAGCATACGGCTGGCATAAGTGATCACTTTATACAATGCAACGTTCTTCCTTTCTACCCATAATAGAGTACCATGTCTATCAAATTTTTGGAAGTTGTACTTTAACCGATCGGATGCCGGCTGTACGTAACGCAGAATGTACCCTATCTACCGCGCAATTTCGCGCACGATTGCTGTTTTTTAGACATTTTTTGTGGTGGTTTTGTAACAATTATCGCTAAGAAGTTGCAGTTTCTGGTTATTTCAATAATTACTTGTACAATAATAACTTATTCATTAATTATGAAAATAAGTAACGAATTTTACTGTCAGAAATGTACGCTCATGGTTATCGAATAAAACCATGGAAGCAATAACACTAAAGATATTATATTTCAATATTTTAGTTCTAAATATATCAAAGAATATAAAAATACTTAATTTTAACGCTTTTTTATTAAAAAAACTACCCTTTTTAACAGATAAATAACACAATTAATGCGCGGTTCGAAGACGACATTTGGAATGATTTTTGTCCGGTTTGCGCGGCAAATGAGGTTACTTGACAAATAGAACTCGTTAATCCATTCAAAAAATTGAGATACAATCAACGATAAGCTTTAAAAACCCATAAACGCAGGTAAAATTCGCATACGTGCCTAGGGAGCGCAAATCTGCGCTCCGGAACATAGCCGAGCGGTTAACCTTTAAATCATTAAGCCATGTATTTACTAGGGGACAAATCGCGAAACATTCCGCGCGGCATGTCGCATCAACATCTGCGCTCATGTTTCGGGGACAATGACGCGGTCATTTGACGTGTACACACCGGGACTCACATATCACATGTCGCGGAAATGTCGCCCGATGAGGTTATGATGATTAGTGCTGCGCATCTATTTATTCTAACGAGTTTATCAAAACGTAAAGGGAGAAGAAGGTGGTGGGTGCGAAATTATTTACTGCAAAGAGAAAGAAGGATGGATATTCTATGCGATCTTCGAATGTCTGACGGCTCTTTTGTCAATTTCCCTCGAATGACAACAGCCGATTTTGACAATTTATTACAAATAATCGGGCCTTCCATAGCAAAGCAAGACTATATAAAGGAACGCTGTTGGCCCTCGCATCATTTAATTTTTATATTCACGGTTTGAAGTGTCCCACAAAATTGTACGGCTTTGGTAGAGCGCGATGAGTTGGAGAACAATTTTGTTTCCCCCGTTAATGTCATTGACGGATACGGCGCATGCGCATTCACTTGTAAATATACCACGCAGTACTGACGCGCGGCGTGATGTCGCAGTGAGCTCGCTCGGGTACCGTGCGCATGGCAACGTTGCCACTGCACGTAGAAATGCCGCGCTATGTTGTGCGCGACGTCGCGGAACGGTGCACGACGTTGTAATGTCACGTAGACTCTATGCCGCGCGCGCTGTTGAGGGACAATTTGTCCCCTAGTGAATACATGGCTTTACGAGCTTCCGCGAGCCGGAACTTGGTTGCTGTGTTCCAGCCAAACATGCTCTCGCGGCGCGTGGCGGCCGCTGATACGGGCGTCTCGCTTTGTGCTATCCGTGCCGCGGTCGTCCATTACGATCCTGTTAAAGCCCGATGTTAATTAATTGTGTCCAACAATAAGACACTGGTGCCAATTTATTTTCTCTTGAAAATTTTCCCGTGCAGGTCTCCCTTGCTTTCTATGCACAAGGCGAGCTGTAATTCGTGAAGGAATTTGAAATTTAATTACTTTTATTTTATTTATTTTATTATAATTATAATTATAAAATCCTTGTTGTACAATTTATTTTTTACATAAACACGTGGATCATAATAATGTATATAATTTTATTTACAATTTTTCTTATGTAAATATACATATTTTAATTACATTTTGTGGATAGCTTCCACTCAACTAGGCGAAGCCTGTGCTGGACTAGCTAATTTAAAACCTTTTATTTGTTATATTTTATCAATACTAATGTAGGACAAGTTTGTGGAAGTTATATAATGAATATATTGGTGGAGGGAAGAAAAATTCATTTTTTATTTATTTAATTAATAATATATTATAATATTTTTTTACAATCATAGATATACAGTGTTTACAAATCGATATTTTTTGTGTGTATATACCTCACCAAAAAGAATTATGATTCTTGTGTGTCGTGAGGGATATACATGTAATGTTCCTGAAACAAAGCGTGTAGCAATACGTAGAAAGAATATAAATCTAGTTAAAAAAAACATATTATGAAGTAGTATAAATCTAGTAAAGCAAACAGAGTAAGAATAAGTATGGAAGTGCTGTTAACTTAGGGTTGTTCCGGAAGTGTATTAGGTTTTTATAATTTTGCTATTGAAAAACAAATCAACGTAATGTCTTGATTGAAAGGCTCCAGTGATGTGCTAGTGTAATGTGTGAATGGTTTGTGAATGGTACCCACCGCTTACCCAGGACCGTTTTATGAGCAAAAGCTCCCATATCGGTCCTTCTCATTCGTCTCCAGGTTGACATTTTTTTAGCTACAATGCAAGACCGTGCTGCCCCGCACGGGTCGTATAAACCGGTGCGAGGCGGCACGGCCGCAAAAACAAAACCATTCACAGACCGACACCATTAGATACGTCTTTATTGCATAAAAAAATACATAAATAAATTCAAGAACAAAGAAAAGGTAAAATAACAAAATAAGAAAAATAATAATACAAAATAATACGAAATAATACAAAATAATACTATTCTTGTCTACTATGTATTATTTTCTTCTTTTGTTATTACCTTTTCTTTGTTCTTGTATTATTTTTGTGCTAGTGTAATGCTAGTAATTCGGATAAATTTCATTACACAGATAAAGTGTATTGCTCTCGAATTCCACAATCAACTATAGATGTCATTTAAGCCAGCCGTACGATAGATCGTAAGCCCTATGTACACCCAAAAGACTACTTTCCCATAAAAATACAGTTTCGTCTCTGTGAGACATCTATAACATACATTCATTGAATATTTACGTCAACCATTCGCGCTCCCGTACTGTCCCTATGTGAGAAGGAGAACACCTTCTCACATTTTCCGGGTTAGGTTAGGTTAGGTTAGTTGGAGAGGTCAGATGAAAGCGGGGAATGACAAAGAAAGGCGCGGTCCGCCGCAAGTGTCTCGTGGGACCGCAGAGCCTGGCCCTGATGGGCCGCGTGGGCAGCGGCGACCACCATCTACCTGCACACGCACGTGAAACTCATTTCACCAAATGTACGTTGCACACGTGTCATTTTCTACGGTCGGGCCTTACGCACAAAAGCCTCGAATTAGAGGTCTCGACGGCCTAGATCGTCAAGATGAATGCGATATTATATCACTAATATTTAAAGCATTACGCCGGCCGCACACTGGATGCGTTTTCGTACGAAATTGAATAGTACTTATACGTACGAATACGCAAGTGCGTTCCTAACCTTCGGAGTAGTATTGAACATCGCACACTGCACACGATTTAGTAGTGCGTGTACGCACGTATAGATACGACGTCCGACACGATCCGGATGTGTTCGGAAATTTTTGCGATTTCGTACGACTGATAATGAAACTTTTGTCAATTTGACACATGACGATGGTTCTAGATAGGATAGAGATTTCTAAAGGACTAAAAAATACCTGTAAATTAAATAATTTGGTTTAACGAAGGTGAGGTATAACTGTGTACTTCGAATAAAAAAAAACTTTTAAATATCTCTCCGATGACCTTTCGTTGCACTTCGATTCTCCCCAGCGTTTGTGAATCTATTAGATAAATAGTCATGAAATTTGTCATTATTTAAGTCTGCCATAAAAGAGTTTTCCAGAAGATACAGATTATTCATTTGGCACAAACGTCATTGGAAAAATGCCTAAGTAACTGATCGTGACAACGCAAAACGCAACCAATGTGCGCGTTCCAATACGTACGAAAGTAGTCGTACGAATACGTACGTAAAAATTCGTATCCAAAGTGCGGCCGGCTTTGTGGTTAGAAATTATAACAGAGCGTTAGTTAAATTAGTATAAACCACTAACAGATTTTAGATCTAGCGGTTTCGAAACGTACCCGTCTCTTCAACAGCAGTCTCATCACTTCCATGCTCAATTTAACTTTCACAAAAGGTTTGGTAGCACCCACATTAGACTCCGCTCCCTCTCACTCTCTCTCCCTCGTAGATTCCTGATCGTTTTGTGGGCTAGTTAGTGCATGTCCTTGACAAGATTAACACGCACGTGATAACTATTGCTGAATAGTTAACAATACTATGGTTGTGGAGTATAGTGCTGTGAACATAGTAGTGTAGTGTTGGTCTTGACGAAGAGAATTTATTTATTTTATTTTTCTTAATTATTTAGTACCACACATAATTTTGTGTGGGCTAAATACATGATTTCACTCAAACATATTGCAATCTAGTAATTTAAAAGTTTTTACAATAAAGTTTTTGCGCTCCTGTTTAAACCTCCTTGTATTCACAGTATTTCCCTTGGCTGGCTATCGAAGATTCTTAAGTACATCATACAATTTTGTGGGGTGTTTTTCTTTTTCTTCGGAAGTATTATGTTGTCACTTTCTCTTGTGTTGTAAGAATGAAAATCCCTATTCAGCTTCATCCTGTCGTCAAAGTATTTGGGTTCTAATCCGTGTTTAATTTTAAATACATGTTTTGTACTATTTGAAGTTTCTTTCTCTTAGGATTAAAACTATTTTTATATGTCAGTATATTCTAAGATGTGGGTTATAAAAGCAAAGGCAGCAATGTTCAAAGAAATAAAAAACTGTTTTGAATGCAGTCACCGAGGATTACTTATTTAAAATGTACTAAATTCTAGATTTATGTATTTATCCTTCCAAAATCCTGTTTCCTATAAATTTATGGGCTGTTTCCTATAAAATCTCGTTTTCAGTACATTCTAAATTAGTAATCCTTGATGACTTCATTAATTTTTTTTTGGATATTGCTCCTTTTTAGTGATGGTATTATAACCGGTGACACACTAACCGTTATTTGAGATTTGTATCTGATTGTGTCAATAATTGCTAACTGATTTTTAGAAATTCGACGGCAACCATTGGTACTAGACAACAATTATATCTTAATTATCAATCATCAGATATGTGTACCGAAAAAAGCTGGTTAAAATAACGGTATAACCAGCACTACTGCCTTTGCTTTAATACCACACATATAGAACTTTAAAAATTTGATAACGTGTTCTTACGATAGAATTGGTGAACGTTGCATTGTGAAAAGTGATCACTTAAGCCAGTTCATACAGGTCGTCGTAAACCCTGGGCCATCCTGTAAAAGGACTTCCATACACGTTTCCTACTGTCCACGTAACTTCGTGGAACGTCCATAATTTCGTTCGAAACCACTGCTAAAAAAACTTAATTAAAAACGGCCGGAGGTGGGACTTGAACCCCGGGCCAGCAAACCCGAACCGGCCGCGGTACGCATGCTGCTACCGTCGCCTCTCCGTTGACCGCCAAAAAGATACTATAATTATGTACTAGGCTTAGCAAAGACGCGAACCAATGTACCGTCGCTTTTGAAGCGTTGCGACTAGTTAAATTTTTTTTTATATAAACATATCGACAAGTCGTTTTTGACTCTGATTAATTGTCTTAGAGTGACATTAGAGTAAAAATCAAAAACATTTTACGAACGTTATGAAAATAAAATGATTTTTAAATTCAAAACAGTACACTTTTTATGAAAAAGAAATCACAAATAGAACAAAATACTCACAAATTGACAAATATGTACAATGTGTTTCGTGTTGGTCGTATAGAAACATTTTTCTAGACTACACAATGACTACATAGTTGTATGGGTACACAATATCACTTCGCAAGTGCATGTGCGCGGGTTCCAAGGTCAACGCCGTGTGTCTTACGGTCATCGGCGCTATCGAATATTGAGAATTTAGTTGTTGTAAAAGTGTATTAATCGCTTGATCCGTCCTTCGACCAAGTTAATTAATGATTTATTTTTCTTCTTTACAGGTAAGAAAAATGCCAATTCGTCAATGTTTGCCGAAGACCTTCAACATCGTCTCGGTGAGTGTTTTCTTGAGCCATCAGCTCAACCAACTTTTTTCCATGAATCCCAATTACAATTATTTCGTTGTCTGTCTGCCTGTCCACGTAACTTCGTGTAACGTCCGTAAAATCGTTCGAAATCACGCCTAAACACGGGGTTTGAACCCCGGGCCAGCAAACCCGAACCGGCCGCTTAACGCATGTTGCTACCGCCGCTTCTTCGTGGACCGACAAAAAGATACTATAAATATATTCTAGGGCTTAGCAAAGACGGGAACCATTTCATGTTCCGCCCAGCACTATCGCCAGTAGCATTAGCGGCCGCCAGGGGAAGTATAAAAAAAACTTCAAATATTTTGATAAAAGTCGTTATTACTATTCCATGGAAGTACCGTCATTTTTGACGGGTTACGGCTAGTATGAAATAAGTACTGATATATATTATTATAAAAACGGTAGAAATCATTTTACTATTAATTTATACGTTTATTTCCATCAGTTTTTCATGTACTAATTTTTTATTACAATGTCTCCAAATATTAAAAAACGTACTTTTTCCGCAGGAAAGATAGAAATATTTTTTCAATTGATTTAGCAACATTGTAGATTGACATTGTTAAAAAATATTGATTCTATTATTTGTATATTATCTACTTCTTTTATATGGGTAATTACACCAACACGTCACCGACAACCTTTCCATCGTCAGGGTGTTGTATAACTGTCAAAATATCAGAATGAAATGTCTTTTGTTTCTTGTTTTTATAAATTATTTGAAAAATTATTTTTAAATAGTGTTACTTCTTGATTACTCGCAACTATTGGAAAAAATATTAGAATTGGCCTTGTAGTCACATTTAATTATTAATAATATTTTGTTTACTATTACATGCTTTCCTAATTTCTAATGATTCTAAATTATTTCAGACCAAAATTATTTATGTGTAAAATATAAAGTTCTAAAAATTTAGTTTTTAATTAGTAATAATATTTAAAAATAATTTTTCAAATAATAGAAAAACAAGAAACAAAAGACATTTCATTCTGATATTTTGACAGCTATACAACACTGACGATGGAAAGTATTTTCTGAAACATGTTAGTAGAATTACTCATACAAAAGAAGTAGATAATATACAAATAATATAATAAATATTTTCATTCGACAAAAGTCGTGATATAGAAACCTTACGCGTACATTAACAACGATGTTGTTTTCCTTGCAATAGGGGGGAACTAATTGAACATTGCCAGATCAAAAATTAAGTGTTGAACATACTAAGACGAGCATACTCGAGAAAACTACTAATTAATTGTATTGGCGACGACATCGAGTACTAATTGGACGACGTGAATATTGATTCGTTTACCGAGCCCGTCGGTTTCGACGTCCCGTCGGGCCGCGCAACATTTTTGCAAGTCGAGCGCATTCTGAAATAACGTCGGCACATTTTTGAGGAGTCGTTTTACCAGTTTTACTGGAAATTTTGCATAACGAGTCATCATCGCCGGCTCGTCTAGGCGCTGGGGGTAGTGCTTGGACGTCGATACATTCTGGAAGGATCTGCGGTGTTTTAGAAAAAGCCAGATGCGGTGTTTTTTAAAAATGTTTTTGGTGTGTTCCGCTACGGTCGAACGAGGGATGACAGACTCGGCAATAAGGGGATATTCGACAGACGCCAAAATATACAGGGTTATTTGTAAAATAATAATAGCCTCGCAGGACTGCATTCCTGCCCTGATTATGAGCCGAAAATATTCAAGCATCCATGACCTAATTAATATAAACAGTTATGGAGTAATGCAATATGAAAGCTTGCATTTTTTTCCAATATTTCCGACTTATTTTTTACAAAAAATCATTCGTTTCAATATAAGTTAAATAAAATGATAAAAACCCTGCAGATATTCCAATTGTAATGTTTTCCAATTGGAATTGGAAAACCGAATATGAAGAATGTATTTTTCATATTCGATATAAGTTACTGTAATGACAGTCCGCTGTATTACAAAAAATAAGTTAGAAACATTAAAAAAAATCGTTTTTATTATATAATTAAGCAAGAATAAATAAATTATGTGCATTATAAATGTGTCTTTAATATACGCGAGAGGGGACATATTTCCATTGTGCACTATCCCCTCGCCTTAAGAAGGGGTTTAGTTCATCTCTGCAATTATATACTCTGTGAGGTAATATCATGAAAAATAGGTAAATTTCAGGAATTTTTTGAATGAAACACAATTTAAAGTTTTTACCTTTAAACCGTAAATTGTTGAATTTTCAATAAAAAAATATACCATAGGCACTAAAAAAATGTTTTCTATAAAATACTAGAATTATTAGCAGAAAACTTGTCGCTGTAGCCCATACCAGGTTAATTCAAAAATAATCACATGAAACAAAATACCTAGCAGCTTCTTTAAAATAAAATATAGAAGTAAACAAAGTTTTTTCGGGTCATTATAGTTCTAGCGTGGCCTGCAGAAAAACTTATTACAAATTAAATAAGATTTGGTTCATTAAAATAGGTTGATTGGTTTTTGAGTTATCGTGGGAGTTGTTTTGAAAAAGTGGTTTTGCAGAAAACGTGTTTAAAGTTTCATCTACGATTTTGACACTGACAAAAATTAAAAATTTCAAATATATTGTTAATCTGCTATTCCTGCACGCGTGTGTGCCGCAAAACTGCACAGGTATCCAGAATTTTAGGCTAAGAATATTTATTTATTTATTTATTTATTTACGCCCTGCAGGGCGTTTACAAACAAATAGGTAAAGTATACATTTATTATGGAGAGTTTAAAGAAAAAAATAATAACATAAAAATAATAATGACATAAATTGGAAATCAATTTTTTTTTTTTTTTTTTTTATTTAATTGATAATACATACAATATTTTATTACAATGATAGCTAGCAATATGAACAATTCAATTATTATTTTTTATATGTTATACCTCACCAAAAAGAATTATGATTCTTGTGTGTGGTGAGGGATAATCACTTACAATCATATTTGTAGTGTAATCTAATTTAACAAACAATGAGAATAAGGTAATACACTATTTATCTAATATACCGAAAATCTTTGTATAAGCAGTCAAAAGAGACTAAACTCAATCAGAAAAGTCAATTTTACAATAAATGAGAATCCATTCGGATTCACTGGGGGAATATGCACATAAGACGCAAGACGCAACCGCAAAACATCCGCCATCATACAAAATACATAATAAATAATAAAAAATAAATTACAAATATATTAAAATAAATATAATATAAAGTAAAAAGCAAGTATATAACAAAATAAAAATTAATTAAAAGGTAACCCATAAAAACCAAGTTTTTACAATACTCCCTTTCTCATTTTCGGGTTTCGCGTCTACCATATGCGTTGAAATATCCATTCAACTTGTATGAAAAAAACATTAAGAATTTGAAAAATCCAAAATAATATACTATAATTATTAATTTTTTTAACGAAAATTTGATAGATCTTCTTGATCGTCGCGATGAGTCTGCTTGCAAAGTTTCAGCTCGATTGGATCACGGGAAAAGGGTTAAAAATCGATCCAAAGTTTTTCGACGGCAAGCAAGTTAAGACACCACGAGTTAATATAAAGGGAGTAATAATATAGAGTGAAAAGCAACGACACAAGGTTAGAAAGTCATAATATAATAAAAATGTTGCGTAACAGTTAGTTATCTCACTCAACCAACAATCAATACAGATCAATTATTTAAGTCGAATTTAACAAATACTAGTAACTTTCATTCCAATGCATAACCGGCTGAAACACCATCACTGCTGCAGGCTAGTCAAGATTTTTAAATCAAGGGATGTGTTTACCTGCAAATCGTTTCACGGACGAACTCTCGTTTTGCGGAGCGCTTGTGGATCGTCACGTTCGCCAGATCAGTTTGGACATGTTGGTCCATACACTGCGCGAAATGATGGTCTCTGATTATTCATGATTATGTTTATGGTACTATTTAAAACGTCTGAAAATTGCATTTAATTAATTGTTTTGAAATAGTGCCAAGCTGCACGTCGCCACATGTGCAATCCTCGCTTGCGCGCTGATAATCTCGTCGTTTAGATGAGGGTAGTGAAGTGCGAAGAAAGCGAATGTTGTTCTTGATCATCTTCTACGACCACATTAACAACGAAGAGGTGCCAAATCATTATCGACATTGTCACTATTGCCTCTACAATAGTGATTTAGGTAAGCACCAAGATTTTCAATGGCGTCGTATTTTATTTATTAATTCTACTTTCTCCACTTCCAGCGTCAAAAATCTCCCGCCAGAAATCAGACCCGCGTTTTATACGAATAATAATATAGGTAAATTTTTAGTCAATTGTAAAGATTGGGATGATAAATTGACAGAATGGCTGCGTCATGTTTATTTCCCTGGAGTTCCTCCTCCGTCACTGACATACAACTTCCCCCGCTCCACCTTTGTTTGAGATAAACAAGATCATTTACTTATAAGGAAATGAAATATCTGCAATGTAAACAAACATAGTCGATTTGGAAAAAATCGTTTTTCATAAAATCGTAAGTACCTAATTTGAAAAAAATATTTCCCTAAAAAATCATGAAATTTTTTTTAACAAATGGTTTATCGGATTCATAATGCTTATCGGAGATGTTCCATTTATTTTCAATTTTTTTTACAAAATTTTTTTTCGAAAACATTTTTTTACGAATTTGTTTATAGATTTTTTTTTTACATTTTTTTAAATAAAATAAATAAAAAGTTATTCTTTAAGAACCGACACGTAAAAGTACCGTCATTTTTGATGGGTTAAAGCTTGTATAATACTAGTTTAATACGTACCTTAATAACTGATAAGGAAAAATAAAAATAAATAATTTTATGTGTTTTTAACGAAATAAATAAAAATGCCGATTGCTAGAGTGCTAGCGTAACGTTGAGGATAAAATACAACAGATAACGCCTTCGCTTTGCGAATTTCAACATCTTGTGTCAATTGATTGCCTACTCTTGCATCGGCCTTTTGACTCCACGTCGTGTTCGCAATAAAATGAAGATCTTTATCGTCAGGTGTTGTGTGTTATCAGCGTCCCAACCTCCAGCCTGCCGCCCTGGTAGTGCAGATGGAGGAGACGAGGCCTTCGATGATTGCGCTGGTTATCCTCCTTTCCCCAGTCTGATGATGTCTGCGTGTCGCGGCTCCAGGTACCGGGCCAGTGGACCGCCCACTCGTTACGTTTATGACACCCCCGTGGTGTTTATTCTCACCTCGGTAATTAATCATAATCGTTTTTACACAACCAACGTCGCAATTGCGGTCTATTCTGTTAAAGATTATCCGAATTCAATATATCCAGGATGTCCCGTATCTCGACATCAAGCCGAAATCGGGTGATAGGCCAAGTTATAATAGTTATCAAAAAAATATTTAAAGTCATGTGTTTTAAAAATTATAAGCATTTAAAAATAATTTAAAAAATCTACACCCTGTGGCGGTTCACTCCTGTTGCTACAAATCTTTATTTTTCTTCATTTTTTTATTATTATGTAATCCTGAATAATGCTTCTGTAAACTTTTGTCCAAAATTCAAAGCCAACTAAGGCCCGGTTGTTTCAAATTCGATCAAAGTAAGCGTAGAGTTTAAACTGAAATTTTACGTTCTCCACCAATCAGACGATCCGTTTTCGTAAAAATCTATGCTTTTATCGACCGCTTACTTTGATCGAACTTGAAACAACCGGGCCTAACTGCTCCAGCTTGGAAGAAAATGTCACTTTTTGACCAAACCAAGTATTCAAAATCAATACTTTGCCCAGTTTTAACTGACTGTACTGGAAAAAAAATGTACAACACGAGGTTGGCAAGTAACTTCAAAAGTTGGCGCATTTAATAAGGATTCCAAAATGATATAACATTTGCTAGATTATTTCTTAAATTATGGACAAAATATTTTTTTTTGTAATGAAACCCGGTTTTGAATATTTTTTTCTTATTTACTTAAAAAGAATTCTAATGTAATAGAATCACCATATTTACTCGTATATACTACTGTGTTTTTTCACCCGAAAAATGAAGTACGGGAGGTACACTCTGGTAAAGATGTGTAGGGGAGATTAATGAGTTGTAATAATAAATATTTTTCGTGCTAAGAAGTAAAATAACATAATTTCTAGTGTTTGGAGAAGGATAAAAAATACCACATTCATTGTTTTTAACCTTAACGAGCTTCAATATCACAGTTTTTTCGTCGGAACGTACGCACAATAACTTATCCATAAATTGAATTTTTAAACAGTTTAAATATTTGATTGTGGTTTTTGACCGGGACATATTGAAATAGAGAATATATTAAATAGTGGGTTATTCTTTAAATTCAATTGATTTTGTTAATTACATTAGATTTAGTGTTGGGGGAATTTTTGATTTCCAGAATTTCTTTATTATCTAACCCAATTCTTCCATTATTTTCATGGAAATTTTCAATCCCTCAGGTTCTACAATACATTGTGTTATTTATACTTTTGATTAGCAAACAACATATTGCATATGGCACGAGTCTTTAGATCCACTTATCTTACAAACAGTGTGTTTATTTAGCTTGTTTTCAGTGTTGTTGTTTCTATCATTTTCTCATCAATTCCACTTCGTTATTTTCCAATTTAACCATAATTTATATAACGTTCCTTGTTATGTAAAATTTACATAATATTGATATGAACGTCAAATTCTTACAGTCAACTCGGCACGGAGTCGCACTAAAGAATCTGGGACCGGTCATGACCGAACATGGCGACTTCTACGAGAAGTATGACTACGGAAAAATTCAAGACGAGCGTTTGTAAAAAGGTTTTTAGATATGGATTTTAGGATTTGGATGATCCATTACATATATTGTAATGTTTAATTGATTACATTTATTTTTTTTACAGTATGTAGTACTCACTCATTATATTAGAGGCAAATTTTATTTTTTATTTTATTTATTTCAGTATATATACGCCCATCAGAGCATTTACATAAACATTGGGTAATACATGTCGGTAATGAGAAATATAAAAAGAAAATAAAAAAGTCATATAAAGAAATATAAAATGACATAATAACAGAAATATAAAAAGAGCTCTACAACTAAACTTAAACACAGAATCCATAATTTCATAAATCTATAAATACATCATATTTTTTATAGGATTAGCGATAATTACAGAAATATAAATTAAGAATTTTTTTTTTTTATAGGATAAGAATACAAGAAAAGAGTGATAATTACATATATTTGAGGATTATTTTTAGACATAGAGGAAAGTTCATTGTTGATTAAGAATATTGCGAATTGTATGTTTGAATTTATTTAAATTTGTGGAAAAAACGTCTAACTGTTCAAATCTGTTAACAAGTCTGGGAAGCCTTTGAAGTGGTGAATTAAAAAAGTAATTAGTTGTCGCAGCTTCCAAGGCAAACCCTGCGTAATTTCTGGTTACTCGGGTGGAACTCGCAAACAGATTCGTTCCAACAGTTGTGGACAGTCGATGTTCCCGTTAATTATTTTGTGAAAAAAGACGAGATCAGCTACAAATGAAACACTAAAAACTATTTAAACTTTTATTTAAGTCATCGGACTTGAATTTATTAGGAGCACTGTTCTTTGATACACACTAAATGATTATAGAACATTTCACACACTAATTCGCTAATTTAGTAATCCGCACTAATATGTCTCCTAAATAACTTGTATCTCATATGCTGACGCACGTTGCTTAAATCGATCAGATTCGCATTAGAAAACTTCTCGTTTGCCGGTAGGTACTTTCTTGATTTACTGGCGCTGTCTGTGTCTGTGGACTTCCGCGCTGTCAAACAACTGTGGTCGTGCGCGCGCCCGTCCTTACTTTTATAACAGGTCGCGTTCTAGAATTCTTCGTGTACTGAATATGGTAATTTCTAGAATGTTCCCGTATAATCCTGTGCTTTCAACCTACTTTCAGCTCTTTATAACATCTGCCAGATCGTTCGAAAGACTTGGATTGTGTGTAGTTCATATTATTTTAGATTCTCGTGATATTATTATGCTTGCCTGTTAACTGATCGAGAGTGTAGTCATTGTCAGCCTCATCCTGTCCTGAATATTTAGTATCTAATTACGAATTACATTTCACAGCAGTCATTAATGGGCGCGCTCGTTAATTGACTGATTTCATATCACCACAGCCTTATTTTTTATTATTATTTAAACAAAATATTATTTCGGTGTACTTCTCAGTTTATTAGTGAATGACGCGAGAGAGAATATGTTAGCAGGATTAACTGAGTTTGGAATGACCGTGACAGGACGTCCATCCAATGATGTCCTAGTGAGGAATGAAAGGAACTTCGGATGCTTCCGAGGGTTCATTCGGGTGTGGGTGTCCCGTTGGGAAATCCTGAGGGGATCTGTGCGATAAGTTTTCTTGTGTATTGGTGGTTTGACTCTGTCATTCCCCGGTGTTGTGTTAATGTGTGGGCTCCTGCATTGGACGAAGACCTGCCGGTCCTGTGCTTCCCTACCCGGATATCCAAATGTATTTTTTTTTTATATCGTCTCTTTCCCTGTTAAGGGGGTGTCTGTTTGACCTTACCCATCCACTGCCGCCACCGCGAAATTCGTCTACTATGTATTATTTTCTTCTTTTGTTATTACCTTTTCTTTGTTCTTGTATTATTTTTGTATTATTTTGTATTATTTCGTATTATTTTGTATTATTATTTTTCTTATTTTGTTATTTTACCTTTTCTTTGTTCTTGAATTTATTTATGTATTTTTTTTTATGCAATAAAGACGTATCTAATGGTGTCGGTCTGTGAATGGTTTTGTTTTTGCAGCCGTGCCGCCTCGCACCGGTTTATACGACCCGTGCGGGGCAGCACGGTCTTGCATTGTAGCTAAAAAAATGTCAACCTGGAGACGAATGAGAAGGACCGATATGGGAGCTTTTGCTCATAAAACGGTCCTGGGTAAGCGGTGGGTACCATTCACAGTTTATTAGTGAAGGTACGTTGTTTGCCTGTTGTGATAAGTCTTTATATAGTTTCTGTCCGTTGCAGACGAGTCAAGATTGTCCTATCCTGTCTCTCTTTTAGCACGTTGATGTATTAGTTTTTAGATGTTCTAGTGTAATGTTGATGGGTTTTACAATTTTTTTTTGTAATTTGACGTCCGTGTTTTTTTCGCTATTTGCTAGTTTAAATATAAATTTTAGGGTTTCTTTGTTATTTATGTTATGTTGTTTGGTATATTTCTTCAGTTGGTGTCATACGCGTATTTTAAGTTTACTGTCTTTGAAGTCTGTTTAGAAATGTTTTGTTTCCGGTTTCACAAAAGGTAACACCTATCCTATTTTACTATGTATTTATACATTTATTTTTTTATTTATTAATTCGGCTTTTACGTAATATAAAACAGAAAGTATCATGTAGCATAGTTATCTAAGTACATAAGAATAAAATTACAAAAAAGGAAATCAACAATTTAAATGCAATAAGTAATACAACAAATTACAGATTAACTATATAAGCAAACTATAAAGTAGAAGATAATTTGTCTTTTATATGCATATAGTGTACAAGCATTAAATATATCAACAGAGCTATATTGATTACCTAGGCGGTATATTCGGCGGTATGTCTATTGTATTTTACGGAATAGGCTTGTCACTTTGGTCACAGATTCAATTATATTGTTACCGTATTTATTTTAAATTTTAAATTGTACCTCTACATTATATATGGAGTATAAAAGCAAAGGCAGTAATATCCAAAAAATAAAAAATAAATATTTTAAATGAGTCAACGAAGATCGCTAATTTTAAATGTACCGAATTCTAGATTTTATGTAAGTATTCCTTCCAAAATTATGTTTCCTATAAATTTGTAGGCTTTATTTTCTATATAAACAAATTTTTTTTTGGTATGGCTTGCTGCCTTTGCTTTCATACCTCAGACATAATACAGTTTACAGTAGTTACTATCGGGTCCGCTCACCGATTGATTTCCGCTAGAGCGCATTTTACCCATTTAGTAAAACAAACCATCTCATTACGGCGGTCATTATCGGGCGCGCCCGTCGGCTAATCTTCCCCGCCGATTATTTAGTAAAACGAACCGCAACAGTCAACAGCAGTCATTATCGGGCGCGCCCGTTCATCGACTGATCTCTTCCAGAGCGCCGGCCGACTTCCCCACTTAGCAGAATGCGCCGTTTTATGACTGGTGACCAGTCACTGTAGGGTCCGACACCTGCCCGTCGCGGGCGCCTTGTCCACTTAGGGTTTTACGGTCGCCGCCGAGCGCACCGCGGGGTAATTGCCATTATATTGGTTATCAATTGAGCGGACGGGGGTCGCCCACGCCCGCCCAGTGGCGATGCACGTTAGTCGAACATGTGCGTCAAAATTCCTTTGTTCTTAACAATATTTTTATACGTGGGTGTGTTCTGAGAACACAATTATTGGTCAATTAATGTATATTATAGATATGCCACAGAGAAATTGTATTTTTATTATGGAAAGTAGGTATAAAAGTCTTTTGGGTGTACACAGGGCTGTAACGTTCGCCATTTATCAATGGTAATCACCCATGATAGAATATACCATTCCTACTAATTTTTAGAAGTTGTATTTATTTAAATTACGTGCCACGCGTGACCTGGCCTACGGGCTGGTTGCGTGTCACACTCTAAATAACTTAAATTGTAATTGCACAACAAAATTATTATATATAGATAGCCGCCATTAAGACCTATCAGACCTATTGTCGCGAAGCGACTACCATAGCCGACTGCATGGCCTTGCAGCAAGCAGACACGGCGCAGCGGCTACCATTGGCTGCGAATCGCCCACCTTTGCCGCCATTGGTATCTCCTACTGATGACAGCCGATTGTAGATACCATGACCGCGAAGCGATCACTATAGTCGGCCACGTTGTCTAGCAGCGAGAACATAGCAATTACCGCGCAGCTGCCCAGACAGCCGCCCGCAGGGCCTAGCGACAGCCGATTGCTTAACTGCTAGTTGTGTTTAGTTTGGTCAAAGCGTGCAGGACTCTATAGGCGAAATAAATCGTATATTCGCAAATAGATTAAGTCTGACCTTGAAAGATGACTGCTGCCCACTACACACATGTACATCTTTTATAACCATTTTTATTTGCCATCTAGGATGTCTGGTTTTCCCCGCACGACGTTCAACGCTTTTTATCATTCCACTTTTTTTTACCAGTTGAATACGCCCGACCAGAACTCGGCCTGTGTCTTTCAAGCCCAGATGCAATCGTTTGGTAAAAAAATTGCGTTGCGTTTTAACGGATTATTTTTCACACCGCGTTGCGAATGGGGATTTTTACTAAGTGCCGCCGCGGCGCGGTTCGGAGGTCCGCCTGTTGGGTGCCGTCGGTTCAGTGCGAGCCGAGCCTTCGCCCCGCGTGCGCGCGCACACCGATGACGCGAGTGCATTCTAAACTCGAATTTCGAACGAAGAGTTAATTTTTTCAAACGCAGATTTATTTCGTATCGACAGCACGTTTGAATGTCGAACGCGGAATAACGGAGTTTTGTTCGTCGTATGATAAAAATTTAACGACAGTTTTGTTTTGTTTTTGTGCGACGGTTTGTTGTGGTGTTTATTTGTTGTTTATTTTGATGGGAGGTCGATTCGATGATTGTTTTTATTTTAAATTGTGTGTAAAGGTATTTTTTCGTATTCGCAATTATTGACGGCTGACATTTGAAAATTTGAGTTTTTTTTGTCGCGAATGAGGTATTTTTCTACGATTAAAAATTCACGCCGTACCTGAAAATGACACTTGAAAATTGTTTTCTGGGCTACGTTGCCGCGGATCGTATTTTCAATTTGATAGCAAATGATAACGATTTTCTATGCTACTAAAAAATGACAAGAACGTCAAAATACATAGACATGAACTAACGTAAACTTGTGCGTCCGCAGTCTGGTAGGCAGAAAGTATAGAGCGCCACACTCTTCTGTCCTGACACACAACTCTCGCTTCATCCACGTTCATTAAATTTAATTTTACCACTACCCAAAATAATTTTGGTTTTCTTGGTATTAATTTCTTTAATAATCTCCCCCGAACGATCAGAAAAACTTTATAATTGAAACCAAAAAACATGCACGTAAACATGTCCTTAGGTTTTCACGGCCGTTCAGAATCTTCTGTGTATAGTTTTCTGGGATATTCTGCCGTGTACATGTGACCTCTCTGGGATCCAAACGTTGGCCAGAGAGGTCACATATACACGGCAGAATATCCCAGAAAACTATACGCAGAGGTAAAAAATATACGTAAACACCTACTAGACACATAATACAATCATGAAACTGTTATAAAACGCATATTTATATATTGTACCTGTACTTCTCTGTACACTAGTCTTCTGACTCTCATAGAGACAGTAAAATAAATATTTCTCATATTTGAAATGAAATGTTAAATGGAAAATGTACCTATATAAATTGTAAAAAGAACAAATAAAAAAATACATCTTCGCGTAAAGGCTCGACTACCGTCGAGGCTCCCGACGGGTCCATCCTCCAGTATCTGGCTAATCTGGTCGCGTCACGTCTTCCGCTTCCGTCTTCTCGTTTTGTCGTTGTCAACACCTCCGTCATATATTTTTCTTACCATTCTTTCCTCAATTATTCGCTCAACCTGCCCAAACCATCTGAGCGACCCTCATTTCGTTCTGTTGAATTAAAAATTAAATATGTCTTGCTTTATTACAAAAATACGTTTTTACTTGAAGAGAATCGAAGAGGAATTTGATGACGTAATTGGATAACGCCCCTGCCCCGGATAGGAGGAGATCCGTGGTTCGGATCCCGGTAGCGGCCGAATATTTTTTCGTGGATTTGATTTTTCTGTATGTATTTCTAATTGATTAATTAATTTGGTTTTAAGACGTTATTTTGTGGCGTTCAAGGCCGGCGCCGCGCCGCGCTGCGCGGATCTTCCGCCGCGTCTCTTCGGTCGCGGGACGCCGCTACATTTCCTTCCGCGCAATGTGCGCTTGCCAAACACACTACGCGGTCGACCTGTTTGCTTTGCGCGGCGGAATATCCGCGCATAATTATTCTGAACATGGCGCTTCCATTTTACCCTGTCTTGTGCCGCTTCGGTACTCGTCGACCAAGCAATGCCCCATCTGCCTCCCCGGTTTTGTCTGGGGAGAACCACTAAATAAGTATTAAACTAATTATTCAAAATATTAAATCAGAAATTCCTCTTTCGCATGTTTTAATGCGTAATTAATAAGTTTAGTATCTTCTTCTTCTTCTGTTCTGGATGACGT
Organism: Agrypnia vestita; assembly: GCA_016648135.1. Classification (NCBI taxonomy): domain Eukaryota; kingdom Metazoa; phylum Arthropoda; class Insecta; order Trichoptera; family Phryganeidae; genus Agrypnia; species Agrypnia vestita. The sequence continues at coordinate 172,096 of JADDOH010003003.1, forward strand.
CATCCAATCCGTGCCTCTGCGTCTGACCATCCCTTTCCACCACCCATGAATTTTTTAATCTTCCTCTGGATGCAATTCGGGGAAGACCAATGGAGACCATCTCAATTGCCTTTCATTCATCTGACACGTTAGTATCCAAATCGTCAAATAATATTTTGTCATGTAAAAAGGTCGACTCGATAAAAGTTATAACATAAACATTACGTGTATTCGATGGACGCATATTTATATAAAAATAATATTGACGATGTGATCTCAAACATGTTTAATATTCGTTTATTTTTATTGACCGAATCTATTAAAATGACAACATAATGTTATACAACTGCGTTTGAGCGTCAACACTTTCAACATATCTCGCAATACTAGAATCCAGGTCCGGTGCTAGAAATTTCTTCGCACAGGGCGAAATGTAAATGTAACTACGTGCGTACAAATATCTATAAATGCACTTATTTTTCTATTTTATTTTTTCAATTGGTTCATCTAATTTGTCGGTTGACATTTTAAAAATTGATTTTATTATTAACATTTTATTATAACATTATTAAAGAGTTTAAACTTACTTACAATTCGTTACTTATTAAAGAATTTACGCTACCGGTTTCGACACGTCCGTGTCATTAACGAGCGTTATTTAAACTAATCTAAAATGTGAAGTACTGTATTAGGTGTTTTTAGGAGGAGGGAATAATTTGTGGAGTAGGAGGGAGGAAACATGGTTAATAATGGTGACTTACACGGGGCTATTATTTTGTTAACGATGTTAATATTTGAGCGGACAATTTGAAAACTTTGTTGATATTAGTGTATTTAAATTTAGATCTATCTTTATTAAAAGTGTGACCAGTTGATGACACGGACGTGTCGAAACCGGTAGCGTAAATTCCTTAATAAGTAACAAATTGTACATTGTAAGTTTAAACTCTTTAATAATGTTTGAAAGAAATTGTTACATTGTAAGTGCCCAAGAAATACAAAAAAATATGTATTAATATCACCTAGATGGTTTCGAAAAATCTTTTCCATCGTCAGAGTGTGTTATAAATGTCAAAATATTAAAATGAAAGATTTGTTTTGTTTTTCTAAATTATTTGAAAAATCATTTTAATATTTAAAAAAAAAATTTCAAATAATTTATAATTTGCTTATAATTTTCCTTTATTTTATCTTACTATATATTTTTATTTTTAAATAATAATTGCACTCTGTTATATGTTACACACACTTCAATTTTGTGAATTTTTTTTGGCTGATTTGTAAGTTTTGGGAGGTTGATGTAGCTAATTGAGGAAAAGTTTGAAACAACCTCCCCCCCCCCGTGGTGATATAATGCTGAAATCTCTGGAAACTGAAACATCACTTCTTGTAGGTCGTTGCATTAGATAAAGTTTTGTAGTACGTACTACAATTACTTCACTTCATGTAGTTTATTGAAGTAGATGAAGTGTGTAATGTTTCGGTACCTACTACAAACACGTCTTGCTACCACTACACGTACATGTTGTAGTTAGGGAATGCAATCCCGATCCTGCGAGATCAATCCTTAAAACTTATGTTTATGTTACATTCAAATAATGAAAATAGCCATGAATAATATTTGCTGTATTTTATCAACCTAACATAGTAATAAAAAGTACTAGGCTAGTTAGTAGTTTTTACTCTACTACATTGACTGATTGATGTTTGGAAAAACGCCTTAAAAACTTTAATGCAATAATTAATAATGAACATTTTATTAAAATAGCTGATATAAAAATGCAAAGCATTGTCGTTGATTGCTATTCAGCTCTATAAACAAAAAAACACAAAAGTATTCGGGATCCCGATCCGTGGGGATCTCGCGGGATCGGAAATTCTAATCTCGAGGGATCCCGAAAGGGCGATCCCGACTCGGGATTGCATTCCCTAGTTGTGGTGTTCATTTTGAAATGTAGTTTTTGCTGTCCCTGCGTCCGCGCCAGCCTCTGCCGGCCGCTCACCCGGTGTTAAATTAGTTTTCTCCGATACGCCGCGGAGATAAACAGCTGGGAGGGAGATAAACAGCAGAATCAATCCGCCCAATAAAGCCGTCAGCGTGTTTTGTCGCGCGCCGCACGGGAGATGTTTTATTTTATGTGGAAACGCGGCACAGGTGGGCACTCGGCCGAGAGAAAGGTCTTGCGGCTTGTAAAAGTTTGTCTGTTCCCGTAACTTTGTGGAGCGTCGGTAATTTCTTCGAATTCACGGCTAAAAAGCGGTCGGAGATGGGGCTCGAACCCCGGGCCAGCATACCCGAAGCGGCCGTTTCACGCATGTTTCCGCCGGCCGCTTCTCCTTGGAGCGCCTAAAATATGCTATAAATGTATACTAGGGCTTAGGAAAGAAGCGAACCAATGCGTCCGTCATTTTTGACGGGTTACAGCGAGTATTAATGTAAAATAACGCTCAAATAATATCATTTGATGTAGTCAATCTTTTTACGAATGTCCCAATAATTGTATATATACCTAATAACGCTGAAATAATATCATTTGATGTAGTCAATCTTTTTACGAATGTCCCAATAATTGTATACATACCTAAAAACGCTAAAATAATTTAAAAAATTAGAAAGTTCATTATTCATTATTGTGAATAACTAAACGTTTGGATCTTTCTGATTGATTGGATTAATTTATTTCAGACCTGCCAAACTTAAAACGTCAAAAATGGCCGCATTACAATGTTACACCATACTGTCGAGATGCAGAAATAGCGATATTGGCCGATTGTGTGTATCACAAAGTTAAATAAAACATATTTCAAATTAAATTGTATATTTCGTTGTTGTTGTTCCGAGTTGTCCCTAATTCCGGATGCGTGTTGGAACAACTGTACGCTCCAATAATGCAAGGTTATCTGCGCCCGCTCAGCCTGGTGCTGGACGAGGTTGGACCGTATCGGCTCCTCCTGATAGCGCTAAATATATCCGGTCACTGGCATACAGACGCGACTATTTGCGGTAGCCCGTCAGGGTGATCCCGTCTCCCTGGTGGACTCGCTTCCGGACGATCGATATGTCGGACACTCGCAAACCTCAGCGTCTGAAGAAATCAAAGTGAACTACAGCCCTGCACATTTACATTACCTCAAAATCTAAACAAACGCGACTAATGAAACTTTTTTTAAAGTGATTAAAACCTTGTAGAAAATATCTAGTTTTAAGGGGGGGGGGTGTAAGGTTAATTCGGTGAGAAAAAGGCATGTTGTCGAGAACTTTTTTGGCGATAGGCGATAGGTAGCTAGTTGTTTAATTAATTTTCATATAATTGTTTAAAATTATTTTTAAAAATTTTCATTTCAAAATATTTATATTTAAGCGAGCGGCAGTGAATTTCCGGAGGCGCCCAAAAAAAGTTGTTTTGCAGTGTATAACTTTATTTTATTTTTTATTTTTTTTAAAAAATCCTTGTTTACAAATAAAGATACTTAATACTAATTTAACAATAAAACATAAGATAAATTACACATTTTTTTTGTTTTGTTTAATTTGTGGATTATGCCACTCTACTAGGCTACGCCTGTCCCAGAGTGGCGTTAAAGAACACAATTATAATATTTTTTCGAATTCGTCAGTAGTATTTATTTTCATAAGGTAGTAATTATGTATCTACAGAGTATCAAGTGGAATGTTAGTGAAAGTTGAGTGAGTCATAAGTCCAAGTGTAAATATGTGTAGAATAATTGTTTAATGTAAAAAGGGTTAAAGTTTTGTTTAAGATTATTTTTTATTTTCCTTAATTAATTTATTTATTTATATAGGTGTATATTTTTATTTGAAGACATTATTATGCAATTACAGTAAGTAAATTTTCATTTGCTTTGTACCAGTTCAGTTGCAGTACCTTTGGAGGTAAGCCAGTTGTTTGCTAAAGCTTTTATTTTATTAATTGAGTATATTCTGATTTCCGGGAGTCTGCTTTAAATATGTTAAATATTTTAGGCCCTATGTATGAGTAATTTTTCTGTCCACGTGTTGTCTTAGTTTTTGGTATTTCGTCAAGGTTTCGTAATGCTTGTCTAGTATTATGTGAATGCGAGTTACTGGTTGCTGTTAGGTGGTTTGTGTTTTTGATGTAGAAGATGAGGGTAGACTTAACGAAGAGCTGTCTAACGTCCAGTACATTAAATTCTCTGAATATTCTGTCTGATTGGTATGTAAATGGTTTCTTATTAATGACTCGGAGCAAGGTTTTTTGTGCCGTTATAGCTGGTTTTAATGTGGTTTTGTAAGTACCTCCCCAACTTGGAATCGCACAGTTCAAAAATGACTGGGCAAGAGCATAATAGATAGTTTTGAGTTGCTGTTTATTAAAAATATTACGTATGGATTTAAATAGTTAAACGAGTTTTAAAAGTTTTCCCGTATTCGTAACTCGTAATAGAATTATTTGAAACAAAAAATCAAAATGCACTTGTAAAAAGAGATGTTTCTCGATGTAACCCCGTGAGGATTTTTTTTCGATTTTTCAATTTTTGGTAGCACTTGAATGCCAAAACACCGATTGTCCCTAAAAAAATCGGCCCATTTGTTACTGTAAAATTAATAATTATAAAAATAACTCCCGGGGATACCTGGTGAATTATGTGAAGAAGTACTGTACAAAATTTCAAAACGATCGGTCCAGGAGATTTTGAGTTATGGCGTACACAGACTTGACTTGACAAAAATGACGAGTCTCAGAAAGACGATTTTAAAGTTTTCACACTTTAAAATTCAAAATAAAACTCGACAATTATTTTATTCTTAAATAAAGTCGTCGATGCCAGGTCCATACAGCAAAGAACTTTTTTCGAGAAGATATAGAGCACTTTTTTTTCCTTGTCTACGCAAAACTCTTCCAATATAATAACGCGTCAGGTAATCAATCATCAGGTAAGCGCGTCCCTCAGCTATAGCGAGCAGGTATAGAAAATCAGTCTGAGCATCGCTACAATGTTCGTAACTTCGTCAGTTTTGCTCTGATTGACAGGAAATTTTGACACAATATTCTTGTGATGTTATACATTCATTTAAAAAATTATAAATAAAATACAAAAAAATTAAATACCTTACCCACCCTTAAAGTGAACTGCAGCCCTTATATTTATATTACCTCAAAATAAACAAACAAACACGACTAATGAAGGTTTTTTTAAAGAGATTAAAACCTTGTAGAAAATTTCTCTAGTTTAAATTTATTTTTCCAATGTTATGGATCCTTGTATTTGATTTGTACTAAAACGAAAGAATTCAAAATAGTGTATATATCTTACTTTACAGATGATAAGTGAGAAATATTTAAATAAAAATTCAAACTTTGATGACATTTCATGCAAAGTGTAGAAAATATTTTACATTCAAAATTGATAGAATCAATAATCGCATTATTAATCAACATTAAAGTTTTTTTTTAATTTCAGTTTACAGCCTGTAGATGCGTCAATATTGCTTTGCAAACGAAGAGTATTATATGAAAAGCATAAAAGCAAAGGCAGCAATATCCCACTGTGTTTCTGAGATAAATACAAAAAAACCGTCACTACTCGGGAAATTGGAAAACAAGTTTTTGAAAACATTTGCCACCTCGTTTTGATTTTATATACATCTAGAAATAATTATTTAACTTTTAAACATGGATATTTCTGTGTTTGCTACCAAATAGTAGACATTGCTGCTTTTGCTATTTTTATAATTGGATATTGCTGTCTTTGTATATGAGCTACTGCAATGTTAGTTCAGCTTTTTGCAAAAAACATAGTCAGAAATCTTGAAAAAAAAATGCAAACTTTAATTTTGCATACCTCCATTACATTAACTATTGACATTAGGTCACGGTTGCTTAAATATTTTCGGCTCATTATCAAGCAGGAATCCAACCGTTAAATTTTTCTAATCATTGTAAAGTAAAGAGACAAAACTCTCCGTCCCGAGCTGGTTTAAGAAAAGGACGCCACGAATGTTTGCGCCGGGCGTGCTGACCGCAGAGGTGCCCCGCCGGTCCGCGCCGCACGCCCCCGCCACCTCTCTCTCTGACCGGCGTCAATATTCATTTTTCACACTCCGGTACACGTTGTTATCTGCGCTCGTTTCCTCCTAAATGCACGAGATTGTGACTTATCGCTGCGCCAGTGGGCGTCGCAGGGCGATTAGCGGATCGCTGTGACCTTGCCGCATGTCGCATTGCAACAAATTTGATATGCGTGGATTTTTAATCCTGCACGAAATACGCCAACTTGTCTGTTTCGTGTTCCGGGATGCCGTGTGGGAGATGCGAGAACTGAAAGGAAAATTCCTAATGATTCGTTTGAGCATGTTTTGAGCATGTAAACGAGCTAAAAATATTACTCGAGTTGACTGCAATTTTTTGTCATTGATAAATCAATGACAAATTATATAGTATTCCTACGGTTGAGCATGTAAACTAAAAATATTACTCGAGTTGACTGCAATTTTTTGTCATTGATAAATCAATGACAAATTAAATAGTATTCCTACGGTTGAGCATGTAAACTAAAAATATTACTCGAGTTGACTGCAATTTTTTGTCATTGATAAATCAATGACAAATTAAATAGTATTCCTATGGTTGAGCATGTAAACTAAAAATATTACTCGAGTTGACTGCAATTTTTTGTCATTGATAAATCAATGACAAATTAAATAGTATTCCTACGGTTGAGCATGTAAACTAAAAATATTACTCGAGTTGACTGCAATTTTTTGTCATTGATAAATCATTGACAAATTAAATAGTATTCCTACGGTTGAGCATGTAAACTAAAAATATTACTCGAGTTGACTGCAATTTTTTGTCATTGATAAATCAATGACAAATTAAATAGTATTCCTACGGTTGAGCATGTAAACTAAAAATATTACTCGAGTTGACTGCAATTTTTTGTCATTGATAAATCATTGACAAATTAAATAGTATTCCTACGGTTGAGCATGTAAACTAAAAATATTACTCGAGTTGACTGCAATTTTTTGTCATTGATAAATCAATGACAAATTAAATAGTATTCCTACGGTTGAGCATGTAAACTAAAAATATTACTCGAGTTGACTGCAATTTTTTGTCATTGATAAATCAATGACAAATTAAATAGTATTCCTACGGTTGAGCATGTAAACTAAGAATATTACTCGAGTTGACTGCAATTTTTTGTCATTGATAAATCATTGACAAATTAAATAGTATTCCTACGGTTGAGCATGTAAACTAAAAATATTACTCGAGTTGACTGCAATTTTTTGTCATTGACAAATTAAATAGTATTCCTACGGTTGAGCATGTATGCTAAAAATATTACTCGAGTTGACTGCAATTTTTTGTCATTAATAAATCAATGACAAATTAAATAATATTCCTACGGTCACCAGATATGGATGCTAAACGCACGAACACGCTCTAGAGTCCAAGTGGCCGAAATGAAGTACTTGGAGGAGTGGCAGTAGTGTTGGGTCCCCTATGTACTCACTACTACAATGCAGTACTACATTTCGTTGATGTACAAACTTCACACCTTTTGAAGTGTAGTGCACACTACAAACTACACACACTTCAAAGTTATTGAAAGAATATACTTTAAATAGTACACTTCATTTCAAAGCGAACACTACAAAGAATGTACACACGAGTACATACTTCAAATAGTACCTTTTTATGTGAAATTTTTAGGTTGTCGATGTAGATAAATGAAGAAATTTTTCTTCATTTATCTACATCGACAAAGAAAGTTCTTACCGCAGTGGCGAGACAAAAGCGAAGCGGTTCTTTTGATTTAAATAGAGTAGTATTGCGTTTCGATCGAATAAATGCGTCAGATAAAATGTTGAAGCCAGAATAAAAGACTTATTTTACGAGTGATCATTTACGAAATACGAGTTGGTCATTTCATTTCGAGCGAGCCACGATACGTAACAATATTAATCTATCATTGAAAAAAGTAAAACGACTTTGATTAAGAATGCTTAAAACTAACGCGAGAAAAATAAATAGAAGTGAGGTTACGCGGTTTTGGGACTGCGACACTCGGCGAGCGTTCTGGTATTTGTCAATTTAAATATGTACTTAGAATTGTGAGCGCGAGGATAGGCCTTATTCCGTGGACAATTCATTCACGGAATTATGCACGCCTTCGCTCAGATGTCGGGGCAGACGCATAATCTAAAATCGGCAGAACGATAGAACCCTCACGGTTTCCGTACAAGTCGGCAAATTTTCATCTCTGCTCACTGGCGGGATCTTTTTCGGGGTTCTCTTGGACAGCGGTCGGTATTTTATTTCATTTACGCAATAACAGTAGTATATTGTCATACTTTATTAGGGACTTTTCGGTAGTATTATTGTCATACTGTATTAGGGACTAGCACTCATAGATTTTTAGTACACTGTTTGGATCGTCATAGAACTTTAGCGAACCTTCTAGAACATTCTCCTTCCAGAACGTTCAAGAAATTTATTTAATGTACAGAAACCTTCTAGGCACACGGACACATTCCGCCACTCAGTTTAGAACCTTATAGAACTTTCCGGGAATTTTCTAGAACCTTCCAGAACTTTCTAGAGCAGGTTTTTACGGAACCTTCTAGACTCACCGACACAGTCGGCGCGGTCTACTTTGAAACAATCCGAAGCATTTGCGGCCTTCCCATAACAAAACAATTTGTCACCCACTCCCACCCACGCACAGCCACCCCCACCAAACTCGCATATTTTCGATGTGACACCAAGGGCTATATCCACCACCATAACCACCGGTGGGTGTTGTGGCTGGTTGTGGAGAAAACTTGGCGGGTAGGGAAACACGGGTTTCTTTTTATATACATATATTGATTCAAGCTACTTCGTATACAAACTTATTTTGTATTTTCTGACATCTCTTCATGATCGTAGAACAATGATGGATCTCCAAAAAATTCCGTATTGACTTTTTTGGATCGTTAAAAAGTGAAATAAGCCATCTAGTGGTATATAAAGTGTATTTTTTCTCATTTATTTTATTCGTCGTCATACGAAGTCGGTATAACGACGGTTCTGATTTGCGATCGCAGAACAACGCAGCATGTGTGAAAACGTTGTACTGCGCTGACTATATTTGAGGTTTGAAAGGTATCAACTTTAAATAACTAGCCCAAGTTTCAAAGGAAAATCTTTTGTAGTTATCGAGCTATGACACAAAGTGTCTTTATCGGGTAATGGGAATGAAAAAGCTTTGAACTGTAGGTGGGCGGTAGCAAAAAAAAAGTAACCCATAAAAACCATGTTTTCATTATACTTCCTTTCTTTGTAAAATATAACAACAATTAAAGACGAATTAAAACATATAACATAACACTAAACTTACAGGAATTTAATATATTTCTAAAATGTCAGATGTTTTGAGCTTTGCTTATCAGTGAAGTGTCTTACTTCATGCTTTGAAGATTAAATTCTAAAAACAGTCAATTTAGATTTTCGACACTCGTAGTGAAGTACCTGTTATGTATACCGACGGAGTAATTCAAATTTAGAAACTAACTAACTAACTTATTATCGCGCCGTTTCTCCGTGGGGGTAGGCAGAGAGGATAGAGCGCCATACTGTTCTGTCCCGACATACAACTCTCGCCTCATCCACATACATTTTCGCATGCCAGCTCTGCGGTTGTTGAGGCTTCTAACGGGACCATCTTCCAGTATCTGGTTAATCTGGTCTTCCGTGCCTTCCGTGCCACGTCTTCCGCGATAGCGATAGACAACTTCCAAAAATTTAATAAATGTAGCAGTTTATCGTGGGCGGAAATGGTTATTAAAACAATAAAAATCCGAAAACTTCAATATCTAGGACACGTGATGGGACATCCAGAGAAATACGAGACCTTGCATCTCATAATGCCGGAATTGCCGGAAGTCGGGGTCCTGGAAGAAGGAGTACTTCATCGCTGAAAAACTAGAGACAGTGGTTTGGCCAGTCTACTGTGGAGCTGTTCCGGGCCGCAGTAAACAAAGTCCGCGTAGCCAACATGATAGCCAAGGTCCGGTAAACGGACAGGGCACGAGAAGAAGAAGAAGGAAATGGTGAACGTCACACTGCGTAAAAAGATCACTCAAGCCAGCCGTGCGATATGTCGTAAGTCCTATGAACACCCAAAAAAGACTTCCAAACCTACTTTCCCATAAAATATATAGCTTCGATTCAAAATATTCTGTGGTTTAACTCCTTAACATGTCCGTTCTCCGGTTTGGTTATGTAAATCGGGCTCGTGGTGTGCAACAATACGGCGGTGCGTAGGAACTGCGGAACGCACCGTCGCTGACAAATTGTCAGCCTTTGTTCACCAATTTACGTGCTCCGAACCTTTGGGAAAGGGGGGGGGCTTATACAACCTTCGGTGCAACCTCACAGGGGGACAGCCTCAGACAACAAAAATTACGTCCTTCCGAGACACCGATAAAAGACCTAGGCTAGTGTGTATTACATATGTGTGGGGTGTAAAAGCAAAGGCAGAAATATCCTAAAAACTAACCCATGAAAACCAAGTTTTTATTATACTCCATTTCTCATTAAAACAAGTTTCGCGCCTGCTCCACGCGTCGGGCTCGAAAATTAAATCGTGAAAATTTTGAAAAATCCAAAATTAAACGCTAATTATTAAATTTTTTAAACGAAAATTTGTTAGATCATTTTTATCGTCGCCACGAGTCTGCCTGCAAAGTTTCAGCTCGATTGGATCACGGAAAAAGGGTTAAAAATCGATCCAAAGTTTTTTCGGCAGACAAGCAGACAACCAGACAAGCAGACGCTACGAGTTGAAAGAAAGGGAGTAAAAATGACCACTTTGTTTACTTTCACAATTTATATATAACGATTAGAACGTTTTCTGTCATCTGCAGTAATGTTACTAAACTTAAGAGTCTTAAGACTAAAGGACAGCGTGAGGAGTGGGATGAAGATTAGAGTCGAGTGGGTATGTGGGCGTGGTCATTAGGGGCAGAAGTGGAGACGTAAGAGATGGAGTTAAGACGGACTAAGAGAGTTTAAATATTGATTAAATTTTCTAAAATATTTAGTTCCTATCCTTTTTTACATTTGTTTACATACGTTACATACATATCATAATGAAAATTTATTGAACTACTTATTGACCTGCGATATATTTTTATATTTATACATTTTATCATTTATTATTTTGCATTATTAATTATTAATTAACCGTAAAAGGTGTATTAAGTGTTTAATTTATTATCATATTTTTTTTTTAAATTTTTTAATTATATTTATTGCTTTTTAAAATTAGCCTATACATTATATTAATTTACATTATAAATATAATTATACAATAATAATTTATCATACAAATCATATGATAAAATATGTAACTACCGAACTAGGCTGGCCTATTTTAGGGCATAATGTTCACAAAATATTCAAACTTGGTTTTTATGGGTAAGTTTTTTTAGTAAATGTTAATTGAGATCCTGGCTATACAATGCTTTCTTCACGCGGAATGTTGACGGCGTTGTCCAACGCGACAGCTTTCAATAGAGCTCCCAGTTTTCACGCAACCAGTTTATAGCTATTATTGCAGCTAGTGACGGCCTCGGCTGGAAGGTGGCAGGTTTTCAAGGTATCAATTAGCGTGATTAGGAAACAATAGAGGCAACAACAACCCCTCTAGTGGCAGCGGAGATCGTATCATAGTTTGGTATCTAGATCTAGCAAATTCGGAAGACATCTTTGCCAGAGTTGGTGGTGATTGAATATATTGCCTGCCCAACATAACTTGGCGTGCGGCAGGATTGGAACTAAAACCCGCCCCGCCCGCACCCGGCGCCAACCCCTCGCCCTGTCATTCAGTATTCGGGAGCTGTGACGTCTTGATTACCAATATACACTGAATTATTATGTCCAAAACAGTCCGGGGTGGTGCAAGAACATGCGCCAATGAAGTATTAAAGATGAAAAGCAAATAATGGACCGATATTACCGTCTGATAGTTTGACAGATAGAGCGGCCGCCGCGGAGCGCTCTGTTACCCGACCAAATTTATATTGACACTGGTCACCGGACATTCAGTACATTATGTATTGTGTAATAAATTTACAACCTGGCAACTTCTCGCGACAGGGGCGACCTCCCTCGCACGTCAAGTTATCGTGGTGGCACTTTACCCATTTCCCCATTTCGGCGTCCGCTTGTCAATTACCCCCACCATATCGGTAGCCACGCCGCCGTTCAAAAATTGATTTGTTTGCTAGAATTAGTAATGGATAGTTAGTATTCGTCCGTTCTGACGAAGATACGGTGGTATCGAAACCGGTGGACGTAGAGTTTCTAGTTAAGTGGTTAATACATAGTTTATTTATTTATTTAACTGTACTTTCGCACCGTATGTATTACCGAGAAGCTAATCTCGACGTTTCGTTGGATTCAACCCTTGAGAGAAGTCGCAGTAAAATCCGCCGAAGTAACTAGTACATATTGCACACTGGCGACCTCTATTGTAGAAGAAGAGAACACTCCACAACAAAGTGCGTACAATTTACGCCCTAGAATGCAGCACCTTTAATCAGTCTGACCTCCACCTCCGCGGGTAAAGGTCGTTCTCCTGATGACGTTGGATAAGTATCCAACGAAACGTCGAGATTCGCTTCTCGGTAATACATACGGTGCGTATAAAATATCCGAAAGTACAGTTAAATATGTCTAACGACCGTAATAACAACCTTAACTCTTTATTTATTTATTTTTTATTATTTTTTTTATTTTTATTTCTATGGTTTACACTTATTACAATAAAATAAGAATCTTATACATATCTAGATATCAGTATACATTATATATGTAAATAATATCTGCATGCATGATCATTTACAAATGAATACATATACATACATACTCATGAAATTTATAAAACAATATCTTTTGTATTAATTGTTGTACTTTTTGTTTGTTAGGGGATTTGATTATGCTAGAATGTAAAATGTGCCTTAAATACACGCAAGGGGGACATTCTTCTGCACTGATCCAATCCCCTTTCAAAAAACGGGGTTTTCCTCATCTCTTAACAAATTAATACCTACTCTGTGACAGAATGTTTAAAAAAATACATATTTTACTATTATTTTTTAAGTACATAAATCACAAATTAAATAAAGACAATTATAAAGTGTATATAAGTATGAACAAAGACATGTATTGATATATATATATTAACAAAGTTTAGTCAACTGAAATAACGGTAAAATGTTAATTAAGGAGATTTCGGTAACGACCTAAGTTAATGTTGAGAATATCTTCAATTTGTTCATACTCGTTTCCTAGGATGGAAAGTCTGTTGATCGTGGAGTATTTTTGGTGAAAGTTAAGTTGTTTAATTAAAATTAATAAGTTCTGGATTTCTTTTAATATTCGTATGGTTTGCGAGTTTTCGTTTACATTTCGATGCAATACACGCATGTCGGCAAGCATTTTAATCGAATACTGATAGGGCCTATTAGTTCACCTCTTCTCTATTCCTTGCTTGTACATTTTTCTACACCTCTCCCTGTTTCTAATGTGCAATCACTCGTTTCTTATTGATGACGCTGTCGTAACACCGGTGAATCAATTGTTCCACGATAATCTTATCCTTTTGAGAGTCGGAACTCATTATCCCATATTATAATGTATGCAAATTGCTGTGTTGGCGGCATTGAATATGTCGCTTGTCATAGGTACGTGTGTGCATTTCATTATGTACTATTTATCATTAGCTGATTTCTATTTACGCTCGCCTATTTACTCCCCGCATCTTGCTTAGCTAATAACGACTCCAAAACACAGTATGACTGTAAATGTTATATACATGGTATCTTTTGCATGTTACAATATTGCAAATTTTTACATTTTGTTGTAATAATTCAAGTGCTTATTCATAGATCCCACGTGGACATGTTTTGGAAGACATGCTAATGAGCATGCTCAAAAAAAAGCATGCGTATCAGTACCTTAAAAGAAACATTGTTTTTGGCAAGGGTTGATCGCCTACTAATCAATCTTCCAGCGACAAAGATTTAACATTTTTGTTTTAGATTTAAATTGTGTTTATTTTTAATTAAATTTAGTGTAAGAATATCCCTTTTGAAATGTGATTTTTTGTCGTGTGGATGTGCAAAAGTATAATTTTTAATAATAATGTTTACGGTACTATTTGAATCACGGGAACAAAAAACTGTAAAGGTACAGATACACATGCTTATTTAGTGGCATGCTAATGACTGTATACACTTGCTCATTACTGGCATGCTGGTAAATAAGCATGCCCAAAGCTAACAATCAAACACACATGCTTATTAGTGGCATGCTCTTGTCATAGAATAGAGACGCTCTTGTTCAAAATGGAAACTTTGCAAACTGAAATAGAAAATTCAAGTGAACCAACAAATCAAAAAAGTTCCCGAGTTTCCATCCGCACATTTTTGATTTTAGTTTTTATAATTTTTATTCTAAGATTTGAATCATTCATGCCTATTAATAAAGTTTCATAAACATTATTTCTCGCTATATTATTTTTACACAACGGTGATCGAGTTTTCCACAGACATCCGTGATTCCTATAATAAATCACGAATAGTAATGTTTTATCATCTCCCCAAGGCGCCATATTTGTTTCATCTGTCGCGGACTGAGAAGATCGCACTGATAATACTAGCCGCGAAGCCCGCGAATGACATAAGCATGCTCATAATAAGCAAGTCTGTTCACACATGCTCCAAAGATACCCCTTCTCACGGTGAATGACAGTGGCATGCTTATAAATCAACCGGCGGTTGATATTTGAGCATGCCACTAGGTGGCATGCTCATTACTAGCAATGTGCGTACACACATGCCACTAATAAGCAAGGCCTATAGAAGGTTGATATGCTCACGTGCCACTAAATAAGCATGTGTATCAGCACCTTGAGTCTAATTATCTCAGAATGTATATTTTGAAAAGGTCTTGTGAAAAAAAATCGCTCGCTTGTGGAACACTTTTTTTCGTCTTTCCAGAATGTCCGCCGTCTGTGGTCACACTTATTCACTAATGAACGATAGGTGACAAAATGTTTGTATCGATGGTATCGTTCCACTTATAAACATTTTCGGGTTTTCGTTTCGCGAATCTAGCACTGTACTCCAGACCCTTCTAGCAATTTCCAATTTATTGTAAAATGTGCCGTTAGTAAAATGCCCGATTACGTACATTTCCGTTTTAACAGTCTCGTGACGATATTTTGCCCCGTTATATAAATCCAAAATTAAATAAATGAAAAACTATTTATGCAGGGTTATTTGTAAAACATTAATAACCTCGCAGGACTATATTCCTGCCTTGTTTATGAGTCGAAAATGTTCAAGCTATTATGACCAAATATCAATAGTGTAGGAGATATGCGACATCAAAGTTTTTTTTTTTTTCAATATTTCCGACTTATTTTTGTAAAACGTTGGACAATCATTACATTAACTTATATCAAATATGAAAAATTCATTATATTTAATACAAGTCAAATAAAAAAATAAAAACCTTCGATTTCCAATTGGAATTTTTTCGGGGTTTTTATCATTTTATTTAACTTGTATTGAAACGAATGAATTTTTCGAATGAATTCGAACGAATGAATATTGAAAAAAAATGCAAACTTTAATGACGCATATCTCCTAAACTGTTGATGTTAGGTCATAATAGCTTGAACATTTTCGACTCATAAACAAGGCAGGAATATAGTCCTGCGAGGTTATTAATGTAATATAACAAACAAACAAGCATGTAAGCATTATGTTTGCTTTGGTAGACGTGCCCAAACAGCGATCATACTCTCTCTTGCACGCCGGTCCGCGCAACTACTTCACACCTTCGATTTCCTTCCACCGCCGCGTTTCACACCTTGCGACACGCGCACGTGGGACTCTGTGACGTCACGCCTCAGACACGTGGCCGGGGGTTTCGAAATTCCGACTCGGGTTTCAGGCCGGGACGTGGAAATGGACGAAAACAATACCGAATTTTACGGCCGTCAGCGCCAGAAAGCGGGATCTGTTCCTGAAAATTTATCGACAACGCATCGGGTTGCGTCCTGGACGATTCTCGCTCTCGCGCGCGCGGTGGCACAGTGGTAGATGCGCTTTTGTGTTTTAATACTAGATAAACGGTTAAAAATGACGGTACTTTTACATGTCGGTTCCTAAGGAATATGTATTTATTTATTTATATAAAAAGAAAAGAAAAAAATTGTAAAAAAAACGTAAAAAAACGTAAAATATACAATACACATAAATGTACATGTAAAATATATTTAAATGCAAAAATACATGTTACTAGAGCGTGCCGAAGACACTTGTAATTGGGATAATGTGCATAGTCTTATTTATAATGTTTTATTATCAGAGCATCATGTACCTATTATTCTGTTAAGTGTCTCTAATAAATATAAAAATAATATAAAAAATGACTTTTGAGAGCATACAGGAGAAGGATTCTTGCATGTTAGGAATATAACAAGAAATAATGATGAAAAGTCTTGAGAAACTCGCCAGGAAAAGGCGAGGGAAAGTGAGGAGAGTCTCGTATGATGAATTAGAAAGGTATTTCATTGGAGGAAGGTTCGTTGCATGAAATTCCACACAAATCAAGGTACAAAGCAAGGTACAAGATGATCTGCATTGGGCGCATTGTTATTGTAGAAGAAAAATGGATGTATACTGCAAAAATGCATATTACCGTTGGTATGTAGACTTATAGGTCGACCACAATCAAAATACCACTTGTAATTGGGATAATGGGCATAGTCTTCATTTATAATGTTTTATTATTAAAGTATCATGTACCTATTATCCAGTTAAGTGTCTCTAATAAATATAAAAAAGAATATTAAAAAAAAGAAGTTACGGATGTTACTCGAAGTTACGGGGACAGACAGACAGACGGAATGCGAAATTATTATAAAAAATATTATTTTTTATTTTCTGTATTTAAAAAATAGTCACCCATTATTGAGCTTTGTGACGAGCCATTCGAATCCGACGCAAATCGCCGGACAGCGGGGTAAACTGAAAGGATTTCAGGATGCGAGATGCGCGGGGCGAATTGGAATGATTCTGTGTGGACTGTGTACGAAACGGAAGCTCGACTCACGAATCGGCCGTCGAGTTTCAAGTCAGCGTGAATCGGCGACAGGTTTTCACACCCGACGGTGCCCGGAGCCAACGATTCAACGGTGCGCATAATCGATCACCATCTCCGGATAACTGGTATCGCCACTATCCGGAAATAGTCAGAATAATGTATAGACGCTGAAAAGAATTCACGCACTGTCCGAATTCCTTGTAATATGTCA
The DNA here is from genome assembly GCA_016648135.1 of Agrypnia vestita. Classification (NCBI taxonomy): domain Eukaryota; kingdom Metazoa; phylum Arthropoda; class Insecta; order Trichoptera; family Phryganeidae; genus Agrypnia; species Agrypnia vestita. Next base: position 189,445 of record JADDOH010003003.1, read on the forward strand.
TAAAATAAGACAAAATAACTTTTTTTCTGTTTTTTCTTGTATATGTTTTAGTCTTTACTTTTATCTGTAATACCTTCGGGAAACATCTAGGCGCTGTTCTCACAGTATTAACTCGCGGCCGAAATATATAGTCTAAGTACGTAATTTTTGACGTACTTTTACTATATATGTGGGGCATATAATCAAAGATAGCAATATCTAAAACATTAAAAAAATGTTTTGTCACCAGGGATTACTAATTCTACTAAATGTACTAAATTATAGATTTAATGTATCTGTCCTTTCAAAAATCATGTTTTCTATAAATTTATAGGCTTCGTTACCCATAAAATCTCGAATTCAGTATATAATAAATTAGATGACTGCGTTAATTTTTTTTGGCCATTGCGGCCTGTGCTTTTATACCCCACATATATAGTAAAGTCAATTTATATATTTGATATACTTTATTAACATCCAATCTTAATACTAATTTTGTTTAAAAAATTGATCCACCGTTGAACCTTCTAACAAGCCATCATTATTTTCCATTTGCTATTTTCACTTTGTGCATTCCCCTGTAGTGCAGTGGTAGATATCACCCGAGAAATGTAAATTCTATTTATCTAACTGAATTTATGAATAGTTTTTTCGAACCAGAAACGTATTAAACGAAAACATTCTTTTCAGGGATGGTATGTTATGTGTCTGGGACGCGTTCTTGAAGCGTGTTCTTTTTTCACTTCTGAAGATTTATCGCGTCTGAGGAGTCCATCGCATCCCGTTTAGTGTTATTTTTATTTACCCAGCTCAAGGAATCCAGAGATATCCCTCGAAAAATTAACGAAAGATTCACTCAATTTAATTTAGATAAACGCTCACACACCCTCTGTCCTGCGTATGCATGTATATTTATTTTATTTATTTATAATATCACCATCATTCTTGGCACTGCAACCCTTGGTGGGTCTTGGCCTCCTCAATAATCTTCCTCCACTCATCTCAGTCTAGTGCCTCTCTCCACTTTCGAAGCTCTAAGGCAGAGATATCTTTGAGGACGTTGTCACTCCATCTTAATTTTGGTCTTATTAATTATAATATAAGACAGATATACAGTTAAAAGATTCAAGTACATATAAGTAGTTTCAGCAGTAAGAAGGAAAAGAAAAAATTATTATCCTTTAACATTTAGTTGTAAAGAATTGTATCAATTTTGTCCTTTACACAGTTATACTATCAGCAAAAATGTCTATCGCCTCCGCATGTTCATTCCCTAATGAGTAGGTATAGTCTGGGGATTACAGAGTTTGTTAATGCATTAGTTCTGACATTTCCACTGTAATAATACATATACTAACTAACGTTTTGCACTCCGTTAACTATAATACGCCACCATATTAAATTGATTTTGTTGACGCAATCGATATTCTCAAAAAAGAGTCCTCTAAATAAACTCGAGTATTGTACCCGCGTTCATTTAGAGGACTCTCTTTGTCCTCCACTGCAACCACTTGTTGAGTTATCAATTAGTGCTTGCAGTGTTTCAGTTTCTTGCGTTCCGCGAGAAGACGAATGGGTGGATATTAGAAATGCAGAATTTGCTATCTTTACTTTTTTCAATCAAAATATAATAAATATAATCTAAAAAAGTTTGCTTGAATTTTCATAAAATGTTTACCTAAAATAGTCCGAAGTGCAAAAATGGCTAAATGGATTTTATTTATTTTTCACGAACGTGTTAAATGTGCTGTTTTTTGAGAATGGCGCAATTAATGACTTTTTCAAAAGAATCGAGTATTCTGAATTATTTTAAATAGTTCGAAAAAGAAAATTGTCAGAAAATCTTTTTTTGAAAAACAAAATTTTTCGAAAAAGGAATTTTCTTGATTTTTTTTCTGTAACTGGACGGATATTGACCGGTGACTCACAAACCGTTATTAGATATCAGATTGTGTGGATGATTGGTAACTGACTAAACAACACTAATAGCTTAATTATCAGTTATCGATATGATCAGATACAAATCTCAAATAACTGTTACATGTAACCGGTTGAAATAACGTTTTGACCATTACACTTGGCGGTTTGGGAACATGTGTGTTTTCAATAGGTGTGTTAGGGTGAGGTTTGATGCTGTGTTTGTGGAAAAAAACGTATTTTTTCTAATATGTGTGATGATTCAACGCTGTCGTCTCTGCTGTTTGGGCTTGTTGTTGGGTCGTTTGTAGATTTTAATGGAAAATCACTGCAAAATCGCCAGGTCATTTAAAAATGACAATCGAATTAGTACGTGTAAGCCGTGCGTACGAGGCAAATTGTTTCGTTGTGTTGGTGTTTATGTGCCCCGGACGCACGGCTTACACACACTAATTCGATCGTCTTTCTTAAACCGAAAGTGGTCTACCTATTTCTATGAGTTATTCCTTTGTGTGAAACATGCGACAAGCATCGCAAAAGTCACAACCAATAAATGTGTCATATGTTATCATTCTCAGCGGTGGTCAATGACTCTTGGTTGTTTTTCCCTGTCACATGTTTTATTGTTGAGACCTTTTGCGATGGTGGTTTAGCTGCACTCACTTTTGTGGTCTAATCGGCGTGGAAACCACGAGGCTAGCTCGATATAATCTTTAGTGGCGTGTTTTGCCTTATTTGTCATGTTATGATAACATTAAACTTTTTTTTAAAATACTGATAACGCCCTAAAAAAATATCGTATCTGCAAGTTTGCAAACAATTTTATATATATATATGGAGGACTAAAAAGTTGTGTGTAAAGCGACCTTGAGGTGAAATTTTTACGAAAATTGCGTTATATAAGTCACGCCTTTTCCACTTAAATCATTGGAGAACAAACTATGGTAAAAAGTGTCTTATTAACGGAGTTCTAGATACCTATGACACGGCCTTTGCATATCTCGATGCTTCGTATTTAAGTTTTGAGCAGTTTACAAAATCCCTTACGTATAAACTCGCGCGATGACATTTTTCTTCCCACACGTGTGAACACACACACGGTCACATAAAAACACACAAATACACACACTTACACAAACTCATTATTTGACATATTGTTTTTTCTTATTTTTTTATCGATCCTGGTATGATATTCTTGTATATATGTGTTTTCTTGCAATTGGCCCAAGGCTGTGTACCTACATCTATAATTGTTTTTTTTCAAGATTTAATAATTATATTGCTGTAAGAAAACCAATAAACGAAAAATAAAATAAAATAAATAAATCATTATTATTATTTAGTACTTTCACTTAGTCAACGGCGATTGAGACACGGACCGAGTTACAAAAAATGCTGTACAGAGCTAGTATGTTTCAACATATTGGGAGATGATCATTAAATAATATTGACCTTGTTAACCAATTATAATAATCAACCCAATTCATCAATAATACAACTTTGGTTTATTCTTTAATGGGATAGCAATGTTTGTATCTTCCGACATCCGTTTGTGCTATTAATAAACTCACTTACTTTTGATGGCAATCTCTAGCCTCCCGGATGACGCCTTTCGCTTTCTTCCGATCCATTGCCTCTTCCCTCAGCTTCTCCAGATAAGCCGGTATATTGTCCTGTGCGTTGTATGGGTCTACCCAGCGGACTGCAACCAGCTGGTCTAGCCTCTTGTTCTACTTTAGGACTGTCGCTGCCTGCCCGACACGCATGTCCTATCCGAGCTAGTCGGATAGATATGCTTGTCATGGTTATGAAAGGTAGTTCTGAAGAGTTAAGGTCGTTATTACAGTCGTTAGACATATTTAACTGTAACTGGTTGCGGATATTTTATACGAACCGTATGTTTTTCCGAGAAACTATTCTCGACGTTTCGTTGAATGCTTATTCAACGTCATCAGGAGGACGACCTTTACCCGCGGAGATAGAGAGAGGGCGGACTGATTACTACTTTCGTGGCCGTAAATTTGTGGAGTGTTCACTTCTTCTACAATAGAGGTCGTCAGTGTGCAATATGTACTGGTTACGTCGGCGGACTTTACTGCGACGTCTCTCAAGGGTTGAATCAATGTTGTAAAAACAGGGAGCCAAATACTTGATACTTTATAACTGTCATCTCTATTAAGATTAAATAAGGTAGTTCTGATCACAAAATCACAAATAAGTGACATTTAAAGTGTGCCCTCTAAATCTAACCTAAATCTTACGATGGTTTACCTAAAATTCCGCGAAAAAACTAACTCCAGGGACAAAAGATTTCAATGGGAATTACCTGATAAACCACTAACAATTGTATCATGTATCGTTTTTCCGGCGGATCTTTAATTTGATTTATTAATGCCTATAAATCATTAAACAATTTACTTTGATTTAATATCTTGACCTTTTAATCCAACATGTATTGATTCATTCATAAAAATAACAGCAAATCTTGCATCTTTCAATGCAGGGAGAGATTGTTGAAAATTGGTGGCTGGAAGATGGCTGAATGACCGTGTATATTGCAATGATTTGACCGGTACTGTAGAGCTTTTCCAGGCCGCAGTAAAGTAAGGGGTGAAAGCAAGTCTTACGCGGACCCTCCCATTCCTGTCACCTTGACCCACATCTCGTTTACATATCTTTACCGTTCTCTCCTCGCTCTCGCGTTCCGCATGACCAAACTATCTCAGCCACCTTTTCGTCTTCCAGTCACGCTCATGAACAGCGCCATGTTCGCTCCTAATTTGACTTGAAGATAATTTATCATTATAATACACGTATAAAATAATAATGCCACTTACCAACATCTATTGCGAACACATGTTCTTGTTTCTCAATACCCACCAGGCTGGTTTAAGTGTAGTAAATACTCTCCTATTCCAGTTTGATATAATTAATTAATTTCTGGTGTATGACTAAGAGTTGTTGGAGTGGACCGGTGCTGCAGGCCATCACCCTCTTCGTCAGTGTCGCGAACCGCGAAGACCTCGTCAGCCGCGTGTGCGCAATAATTGACAGTCAAGTCGTCACGCCTGCTCATCTGCAAATTGCTCCTCGGTTCGTCGGCTTCCTAGGGCACATCAAGTGGCTGTGGGCTTTCAAAACTGCGTTTTAGAAAATACAACCTTCGCCACTGTCATCTTTTGGACCTTCACATGATAATTTATCGATACGCCACTAGGTTGCGACCTATGCATTGGGGTCTCTTACTGCCGGAATTAATCCATTGACAGTTTGTATCAAACCTATTGTTCTACAGATCGCTAATTATTCTTCGTTTCTTGAAGAATTATCCTCTGTCGATCTTAATTACGAGCCTTTTATTTATAAACAAACTAACGAAGAGATAAAAACTCCTAAAGATTCCACTCCCTGTGCTAGCGTGATAGCCTACTTCTGCCCATAAAAACTGGTGAACTCAAGCATGATGTCCATAAACATAAAGGTGCGCTTGTGTCAGAAACCTGAAACAATGCTGCGTATGTTTGAACGAAGAATCTAGTTATCAATGAAATGGGGTGTAAGGCTTCTTCATGACTAACCAAAAGTCATAAAATTTGTAATGTTAGGAAAGTTTCAACGATTACGGCATGAAATAGCTACTGAATGATAAATCCAGCAACCAAGTTAAGAATTGAAGAGATGGAGACATCTTCTTGCGAAGGCTCTATGATTATCTTTATTTTTCATTGTCTTAAGTACCACATTTTCTAGTATATCATTAGGTCTTATTTACCATTTTTACTAAACAGAATCCCTAAAGATATAATACAGACGACAGCATTGTACGTCGTTTGCACTCGGAGACCTTAGACGTTGAAGAAATCCGATATGAGGTCAAAATTCTATAAATTGCACAATCATCAAACCCAATTTTGGGCACGTTATCGACCAGTTGTACGGTCGGAACGAGATAAAGAAGTTTGCGTAATTCGTGATATGGAGAAGAAACATTAGAACTAAATCAATATTTTGTACGCAATTTAGTTTTTTTTAAAAAGATGTAGAGAGATAAGCAAACCTTGTTCTGTTCTGGTCAGTAGAACCAGACTCGATTGAAAAGGCGAAAAGCAAGAACGGAAATGCACTTTTCAACATGTGATTGACAACCTGTCAAAGTTGATTATGCTCCGATGATAGATGATTGAGTGTTGAATATGTAAGTAGAAAATTAGCCCACAAGTGGGGCAGTCGGACCGGATAAGGAGAAGCATCACGTTAAACTAGTTTTAATGGACGTTTTAATAACTGCCCTGTCCTGAATTGTTACTTTGTGTTGAGGTAAGCTGGTTTGCCAATATATGGAGTGGTTTCCCTGGGTTTGTTCTTTAAGTTCCCGGCCTGTACGCCTTATTACTATTCTTCTTCCAAGTCTTTGGTACCGGAAGACGTGAGTGTGTAAATATAGCAGTTATTAGTTCTATTAACAACATAAATTGCTTAGATCACTTTCTCTTCTCTTCTACAGCAGTTCCTCGATGTGAGGATGGTGCTTGGTATGATTTAACTGTTGTTAGTCTTCGCGTTGCTGAGGAGTCCTATCCTCGAACACATTTTCTTCGGGGGGATTCTGAGAGATGCATAATTCTCATTTTCTTTCTCCATTTTTTGGTTACTGTGGCAACCCTCTTCCGTTCACACGTTCCTCTGCGAACTAGATTAGAGTAGATTGTTCAGATCTACCCCAAACCTGACTACGTTCTTCTCCGTTCATATTTAAGAACTGTGTCTTTTGTCGGTGACGTGCTTGCCAAGCCTCTTTGTTCTGGACACTATTCAGAATTTCTATGACCGCATCTCTGTCTTATTCCCTGAATTTTTACCTCGATTACTCTGAAGATTGTGCCTAATAATTTGTCCTATCCGTTGCCACTTTGATTGTGTCTATTTTGTCTCTTTTCTTCTAGTGTGTTCTAGAATTCAACCCTTTTCTACTCTTTTTGTTCCTGTATTCCTTCCTTTGGCTGTAATATACTTCTTCTTGGTATTTAATTCGCAGATTTTAGTTCAAATTAAGGGAGGGCCTTGCAATATTTTAGGAAGGGAGCAATCATTCACCTTTCCCCCCCAGCATCTGCGTTCACATTCACACGGAGCTTATTCGCTTTAAAGATGACGTCGACGTAATCGCGTAGCCTTTCGCTTTGGAAAGCAACAATTAATCATCGCTTTCATAAAAAACAAACCGCAGCGCATAATTTGCACGTAACAAGAATCTTAGTCAGCGTTTGTGGGTTTTGCAGCCGCCAAAAGTTGGTTACGCTTGATAAATAGTTTCGTCTGGGATTCGAACCAGTTTCCCGAGTGTTGAGTCAGAGCGGCAACAGGTTCCAGCGCTCGGAGACCACCCACTCCTCTTCTAGGGACGTCGATTGCCAGAAATGAATTACCCACATTGGAGATTATCATATGGCACCTACCGTTAGTTAGTAGCCGCTGTGCATTCTGCTAGTATCTTGGCTTCGATTTCTTATGATTCAGCGTGCGATGCAGTTTTCACCATTAAAGTTTGATGGTATTATTTTTTACTGAGCAAATTTTCTCGTCGTTCCCATCGTACTATCGTCGAGGGCAATGATCGTAGAGGCTGCCCAGATCAAGATGCATAGACCAGGTTATCGGAGATGTGCCCTGTAGCACCTACCAAGAAATGAAGAGGCTGGCAGGTGACAGAGAGGAGTGTAGAGATCGGGTGCTTGGTGCAGACCAATCCTAGGATTGAGACCCAACAAAAAAAGGAATCGAAACAAAAATTACGCCAAATCCTTGATTACGTGCAATTTCTATCGTACCGTGACAATATATTTGAAAAAATATTGATTGTATTATTTGTATGTGTCTACTTATATTATTTGATTGATTACACCTACACGTTTCGGAAAAACCTTTCCATCGTCAGGGTGTTTTATATGTGTCAAAATATCAAAATGAATAATGTCTTTTGTTTTTTTAAATTATTTGTAAAATTATTTTTAAATATTATTGCAGATGTTCTTGAGTACTCACAATTATTGGAAAAAAATTAAATGATTATTAATAATATTTTGTTTACTGGCACTACTAATTTTTAATGATTCTTAAATATTCAATTTCAGACCAAAATTTTATCTATGTGTAAAATAGAAAGTCCTAAATTTTTATCAAAACCATGATCATTTTCCAATAAATAATTCGCAAACTCAGTAACACCACGATTATTCAGACATCTCAAATGCTCTTTTACTCTTACATTGAAATTTCGATCCGTTTTTCCAATATAAAACGCTGTACAATCTTTACACGACAGTTTATAAACACCTGAATTTTTAAATATTAGGTCCTTACATATGAAATTGGCGTTTTGCCGTACTGGCAAATTTGATCTCAAATATCTTCTCTTTGGTAAGGAATTCCAAATCCAAATTTATACAGCTATTTATTCATGTATTTGTGTTTTGAAAATTATAATTCATTTGTTTTTTCCTCAATTGTTTTTTTCTTTGCGTCACTCAGTTTACAAAATGAAAAACTTGAAATATCGCGTTATTTACGAGTACGAGTTCCACCGTGGCACCAGTGCTGCAGAAACGGCTCGAAGGATTAATGATGTGTATGGCGACGGTGCCGCAAAAGAAAACACAGTGCGTTTTTGGTTCCAACGTTTTCGTTCTGGAAATTTCGACCTGCAGAACAAGCCCCGTGGACGGCCGAAGACCAAAGTTGATAATGAAGAATTGAAGGCTATTGTGGAAGCGGATCCATCGCAAACCACATCCGAGTAAGCTGCAGGCTGCGGTGTTAGTGATAAAACTGTTTTAATCCACTTGAAGCAAATTGGTAAGGTGAAAAAGCTTGAAAGGTGGGTACCTCACGCATTGAGTGAAGCAAATCAACAAACGCGCGTTGACTGCTGCGTTGCATTACTCAACCGGCACAATAATGAAGGGATTTTAAATCGAATCATTACCTGTGATGAAAAGTGGATCCTGTACGATAATCGGAAGCGCTCATCGCAATGGCTGAACCCTGCCGAACCAGCCAAACCATGCCCCAAGCGAAAATTGACTCCCAAAAAGTTACTTGTGAGTTAGTTTGGTGGACTAGTGATGGTGTCGTTCACTACAGCTTTCTTAAATCTGGCCAGACGATTACGGCAGATGTCTATTGTCAGCAACTGCAAACCATGATGGAAAAGCAAGCTGCTAAACAACCGAGGCTGGTTAATCTCTCTAGGCCACTACTGATTCATGATAACGCTAGACCACACACTGCACAACAGACGGCTACCAAATTAGAGGAGCTTCAATTGGAATGTCTAAGACATCCACCGTACTCTCCGGACCTTGCCCCAACAGATTACCATTTTTTTTCGAAATTTGGATAACTTCTTGCAAAGGAAAAATTCAACTCCGATGGGGCAGTCCAAACCGCCTTCAAAGATTTTATTGATTCCCGTCCGAATGGTTTTTTTAGTAAAGGGATCGAAGAACTACCTATGAGATGGCAAAAGTGCATAGATAGCAATGGTACATACTTTGATTAAATAAATATATTATAATAAATAAAAATCGGCTTTATGTTCCTCCCATACTAAACGCCAATTTCATATGTAAGGACCTAATATATTATCTTTATCTTTTGAATTTATGAGGAGTTTATCATTGTTTGTATAAAACACAGGTCTAATATTTTAGATTTAGGTACATATTTTGAAATTTGGTTGGAAAATGTATCAATGTATATAATTCTTCGCCAATTATAACAATTCGCTCATTAATTATAATGTTGCTGAATCATTGAAATAAAAAAGTGATTGAGTAGTTTACCTGCTGAGATGATTCTCTCGTGTTGTGCGGAACAAAACACAATGGAACGAAATGACAATAATTATTGTGCAATATAATATGTATTTCTGCGGCATGAATGAAATACCTTCGCGTGCGAGACCGGATAACGTATGCACGTTCCGATGCATGGGATTAACACCACAGCTGGTGATGTTTTTTCTTTCGAAGATATTTACATTGTTGTTGAGGCGTAATATTTTACGTGTTGAGATTTTTTTTAAATATGCGTTCACGACGAGAAGGAGAGGTTTTCGATCCGACGAAATGGCACGGTTTCCACACAAAACTTCTCATGGCCGACGCTACACAATGCGAGGTTTGATCGTGCAGACTAATAATATTTTTTGTTGCGATATTAATTTGCAGTTTTTAACGTCTCTTAGCATTTCTCGTCTGTCGAAATTCTCAACAATACCTTTGAACTATTGCCTCGTTCGCCGCGTGAACATGCTTGACGCAAATTATTTCGGTCCGCGGCCGAACGCTCTCGTTCTATTGGTGCATCGTATTTTAAAGATGGCACATGGTTTACTGGATTGCACCATAAAAAAACTAACCCATAAAAACCAAGTTTTTATTATACCCCCTTTCTCATTTACTAGTGGAAACTGGTTTGGCGCTTAAACTAAGCGTTGGGCTTCGGTCGGGCGACGCTACGAAAGGGAGTAATAAAAAATTTCCAAAAATCCAAAATTATACTATAATCAGGTTTAGTGTCTACCAGTCTCTTCATACAGCTGAGTAAGTTGTATGAAAAAACCATTAAAAATTTCTAAAAATCCAAAATTATCCTATGATTATTAATTTTTTTAAACGAAAATTTGACAGATCTTCTTGATCGTCGCCACGAGTCTGTTTCCAAAGTTTCAGCTCGATTGGATCACGGAAAAAGGGTTAAAAATCGATACAAAGTTTTTTCGTCAGACAAGCAACCAGACGCTACAAGTTAAAAGAAAGGGAGTAAAAATCGCTTGGGATTTTAGGAATATTTTGAGTCATTTTCTTCTTCTTACGGAGGTCGGCGATTATTCTGGCGATTACGATTTTTTTTTCGATTGATTCAGCAACATTGTAGATTGACATTTAAAAAAAATATTGATTATATAATTTGTATATTATGTACTTCTTTTATTTGATCAATTACACCAACATGTTTCAGAAAAACCTTTCCATCGTCAGGGTGTTGTATAACTGTCAAAATATCAGAATGAAATGTCTTTAGTTTCTTGTTTTTGTAAATTATTTTAAAATTTAATAACGTTCTTAGGTTTTCACGGCCACTCAGAATCTTCAAGTTTGTGTTTACTGGGGTATTGTGCCGTGTTGTTACGACCTTTTGGGCCGACGTTTCGGATCCCATTGCAGGGTCCATCATCAGGGCTGATGTGTTGTTGTGAGTGTTGGTGTTGTGGTCAAGTATCGGCTCGCAATACCGTGCCGAAGTCATGATGTGTTGTGTTGTGTTGTGTGTATGATACATCTGTTGTCTGATCACTATCACAAACGTCGGCCCGAAAGGTCGTAACAACACGGCATAATACCCCAGTAAACACACACTTGAATGTTTGAAAATTTATTTTTAAATATTATTACTGAATTTCTTGATTACTCGCAATTATTGGAAAAAAAATTAGAATCGGGCTAGTAGATAAATTTAATCGATTATTAATAATATTTTTTTTACTATTACATTCTTTACTAATTTCTAATGATTCTAAATTATTCAATTTCATACCAAAATTATTTATGTTTATATACCTACATGTGTAATGTTGGTGTAATTAATCAAATAAAATAAGTAGACATATAAAAATAATACAATCAATATTTTTTTAATACGATAATAATATTACGTTCAAGTTACGCTGCCGTGAGATGCGGCGTCTTGCTTCGCTTCTCTCACCACTTATTTTCCCCTAGAAGATGAGTTGGTTTAGACTGTATTTTGGTCCTCTCACAATATGTCAGAGATAGCTTCTTATCAGCTTTCTCCAGCTTTCTTATCTTGATAGTTCGCAGCACTTCTCGGTCTTTTCCATACGCCGGAGGACTTCATCTTTCGTCACTCTATCCACCCAGGAAACTTTCAATATGCGTCTATAGGTCCACATCTCAAAAGCCTCGACTTTGAGGATTTGTTCTTGGTTAAGTGTCCATGCCTCCACCCCGTATGAGAGAATGGCAAAAATATAACACCGAACCGTACGCGTTCTAAGTTGTAGTCTTAGGTCACGGTTATATAATAACGGTCTCATTCTGAGAAACGCACTTCTTGCCATCTCTATTGGAGCTTTTACTTCTTGAGATGGATCCCAGTTCCCACTCACCCATGCACCTAAATACTTGTATTGCGTGAGTTGATTTGAGTCATCAATCATTCAAAAATTCCAAAAATTGACTGAATTATAAAAATTTTTAAACGAATTACATTATTCTTTTATGTTTTTTTTTCGAAACTCCATTTTCCAGACTTTTGAAGATGTTGATAACCCAAAAACTTCTACATCAATTTTGTTAAAAATTTTTGCACATCTTACTTATAACATTGTCTACTACGTAGTCCACGATTTTTTTTTTTAAATGCATCATTTGCTTATTATGATTTTTTTATTTTTTTAGAATAAAAAAATATTTTCAATTTTGGATGATGTGTACAGTGGTGAATGTCGCCAATGTTAGGTGGACTGTCTTCGACAGCTCATCAGGACGTTAATACGCCTAAATTTGTAGCACGATTTAAATATAAATAATGACATATTCGGACAAGGTAACAAATGAAAAAAAAAAAATAATATGTCTGAATCATGGTGTTCAATAAGTCTCCATTAAAACGCTGTTAACTAATTCATTTGGTGTATCCGTCTCGTGTTTTTCGGGGCATTCGTCGTTGTCGCGAAAATGCTTGCTCTTTTGGTAACCATTAACTTCTGGAGCAAAGATGCATCCTTTGGATCCACGGAAAACCCATTGACCTAAGGAGTGTTAAAACACCCAAAATTCAATGGCTTGATGACGTTACCAGGATGCGTGCGGCAGATTGGAGTAGAGAAAATTACTTGGGAAGGCTAGGGGCCATTGATAATGTAATGTATCTGGATTGACGTATGAAAGAGAGGGGAGATAGAGAGGGAAAATGAGATTAAAAGGAATTGAATGGAAAGAGAAAGCCAGCACGAAAGCATGCTCTTGGGGAGCTGAATAGAACCTTAACTATACCCTGTCGCAATATTAACAAGTAAAAAAATTCTGGACTTTTACCGAGTCTTTCCGACTGCCTAGACCGGCAGATAATAATAATTGTCGATGCAACGCTGGATTAACAACATTAGTTTATTTCTCAATCTCTCCCCACAATTCTGTTTTCACATATTTTTGGAGATTAATCTGGGATCATATTCTTCACACACATTTTTGTGGCCAAGTTAGCGCAATGCGGGTCCTCGTTGACACCAGACATCGTCTGTATTCCATTGTCACTGCTTCCCACGCGGCATAATTACTGAAAAAGATCTATCTTGATCCAACCGCTTCCGCGGTACTTCCGCTAATGAAGAAATCACGAAGAATTGCGTTGCAGCAATATTGCTCCGGCAACAAAGTGGTCCATAAATACACCGATCCTTTTAGGCATTTATCTGCACACAGTCTACACGGTTCAAGGGGGCACTTTGCCACGAGGGAACGATATTCTGCTTGAGATTTGTAAACGTCTTCCGAACGGTCGTGGTCTTTTTGCTGCGTGCGTTTGAACGCGTTTGTTGCGCGCGCGTGCATTAATTCGAGTGCGTTCATGATTGACATCTGTATACAGACCAGATATGCTTCAAGTGCTGCTCTTGTGTAAACATTAAGCCGTGTATTCACTTCCTTACACGTTTCTCGCATAAATAGCTTCGTCTCTGTGAGATTTCTATAATTTACGTTATTTAATAATTATCCTTCAGTAGACAAATCCAGTTATTGTATTCTTATACACAATAACTGGACACAACGTAAATATAAACATATAAATTTTAATTAACTGTTTCAGAATTGTACATATTCAAAGTACCCTCCCATTCTATTCATTTCTGGGTACTACTCATTACTATTTACCATCACCTATTTCTATAGAAATTATTTTTTCAGAGCTTTATAGAAAGTTTATAGAAATCCATAATCACACGTGTGAATATAAAACACTTGTTTTTAAGTTCTATATTTTTAATTTTTTGAGACGCGTTTATCAATCTTATCAATTGAGATTGATAACTGTTTTTATTTCCATGTGTTTATATAATTTGATGATTTTCTAAAGTTCAGCGAATTTCAGGGCGGCCAGCTCTCAAGCTATAATGAACGTTTGACTGACCATTTTTACTCCCTTTATATTAACTCGTGGCGTCTGCTTGTTTGCTTGCCGGCTTGCCGTCGAAATAACTTTGGATCGATTTTTAACCCTTTTCCCGTGATCCAATCGAGCTGAAACTTTGCGAGCAGACTCGTGGCGACGATCAAGAAGATCTATCAAATTTTCTAAAAAAAATAATACTAATAATTATAGTATAATTTTGGATTTTTCAAATTTTTAATAGTTTTTTCAAATTGGAATCATTACAAATTTATGATTACTAGCACGGCGGCCCGATAACGTCGCGGAATATTTTCTAAATTTGAATTACTCCGTCGGTATAGATACTTCACTACGAATGTCGAAAACCTAAATTGACTGACAAATGTTTTTAGAATTTAATCTTCAAAGCATGAAGTGTCTTATCAAAGCTCAAAACATCTGACATTTTAGAAATATATTAAATTACTGTAAGTTTAGTGTTATGTTACATGTTTTAATTCGTCTTTGATTGTTGTTATATTTTACAAAGAAAGGGAGTATAATAATAAAAACTTGGTTTTTATGGGTTACTTTTTTTCTTTCTGTTATAGCCGAAAAGATTCGTTGGAGTGATCTTTCCAGTAGCATTCTTATGTTCTTGTTCAAGCCACCCAAAGTGGGATCACTTTGAAGTGGTGTGGCTCGAACCACCCTGAAGTTATGAGTGTTGATCTTTCAGCGGTTAGTGGAAATAATAATAACTGTATATCTTTGTTTACAAGTCTCAGAACGCAAACAGATGCGCGTCGTTTGAAATTGTAAGCAACTCTTTCGCTCGTTATTATTAAGGGCCTCGTGTATTTTAAGGTCTTCCGACGATGACGGAGTTATGACACCGACTTGCCTTAGATCTCTCTTTGACTAGTGAGGGTTAATTTATTTTTATAATATATATATATTTTTAAATATTTTATTTATTTATTAGAGACACTAACAGGATAATAGGTACATGATTCTCTAATAATAAAACATTATAAATGAAGACTATGCCCATTATCCCAATTACAGGTGTCTTCGGCACGCTCTAGTAACATGTATTTTTACATTTAAGTATATTTTACATGTACATTTATGTGTATTATATATTCAATGTTTATTCAATATTACAAAGTTTACAATTTTATAGTGTTTACAAAATTAAAATAAGCGTTTTTCATTGTTGCTGAGTCTTGGCAGCAAGTAAACACTACAATTGGTTTGATGCCCTGCCTGCTACACTAGTAGTTTACTGTATTATAGCAGACAGTGCTCTTCCAGTAGTATAATGTTCAAGAATATTTAGTATTTATATAACATTTGTGAATCAATATTATTGCCAATAATTAATTCTATTATAGACAAAGGAAAAAAATGATCTGAATAAGATATTTAGTAAAATAAAATAAAATAAAACAATTAAAAGTATTTAGAAAGATGAAAGTAAATGTTCTTGTAGGATTAGTATTTTTCAAATTTAGTTTATATAATGGCTTTTAGTAGGTTTTGGACATGCTTCCTTCCCTTTTCATGCAGCCATAGTTTCACTTTTGAAGAAAAATACGCGAGACTATGCCTACAAGTTTTTAGTGTAGTGTTAAGAGTATTGAATATTTTTGGTGCTTGGATTTTTTTGAATTGAATTGAAAAATATATTTAAGTACTGTTTGAATGTAGTACAATCATATAAGAATATGTAAATATTTAATTGATTTATTGGATCTATAGATTCAGGTCGTCGTTTAGAAACTGGATGTTGTGTATGAATGAGTGATATTAGGTACCATGGCATTGTTTTATTTGTATTTCAAATGACATATGACTGTGGATTTTTAATCCCAAATTGTGGCATAATTATTTACTGCAGACGGTACTTTGGATGTCCACTCCAATTATTGGTGTTTAAACCGTTATTTTAACCGGTTTTTTTCGGTTCATCTATTTGGTTTTTGTATCTGATTGTATCGATGATTGATAACAAAGATTTAATAATTATTATCCAATTGCAAAAAAAATGTTGCCAGTCATCGATGTAATGACTGGCTACATTTTTTTTGAAATTGACGTGCAACGATGTAATCAGATAACAAATCCGAAATAACGCTTAGTATGTAACTGGTTAAAATACTATCACTAATTCCAATAGGATATTAAAGTAGCATATTTGATTTGGTCGGTCTATATAGTCAGCTTCTCTCTCTCTCAGAAGTCCTGCCTTTCTAGTAACCACCAACCTTTCTATTTTGTTTCTGTGGAATTTAAACGGACTCATTTTTTACAACGCGTTGGACTATCATTACAGTAACTTATGTATATCTAATATGAAAAATTAATTTCTTTTATAGTAATCAAATAAAATGATAAAAATCTTCCATTGGAATTTTTTCGTGGTTTTTATTATTCCATTTAATTTTTACCGAAATGAATTTTTCGTGATCGATATAAGTTACTGTAATGATACTTTAACTTTTTGCAAAAAATATGTCAGAAATATTGAAGAAAAAATAACTTCAATAATTTTAATTAGCTCATGGTTGCTTGAGCATTTTCGACTCATAATCAAGGCAATTCACCTGTAAAGTATTGCAGACTATTACACCTTGTATTTTATCTGCTTGAAAGTCATCATATGTAGTTAATTCAAACTTGTACTGATCCTAGTAGTATTGCTACTTTGCAGTACCTAGTGTGGTTATCTCGATTGTCATCCCCTTAGGGTATGTACTATACTCTAAGGTCATCCCCAATAATAATACTTTCGTTGTCCGTCCGTAGCTTCCTACAATCCAATAGCTGATCTAATTCCGTTTTCAAAATTGTTCATAAATAAAATGAAAATATTAACTTTATGCGTTTTTAATAATTTTTTAATGAAAATTAAAACTAATAAATATATTCATTATTATATCGCATATTATATCGCATATTCACGGATTCAGAGACTTTATTTAAGAAAAGACTTAAAACGCACTTGTTTACAAAATCTTTCCCAGAACCTTTTTAATATTGTTGTTTTTAACGTTGTTTTTTTTTTACTATTTTATGTTTTGAACTGTTTTTCTTTCTCTTTTCTTTTTCATTTTGTGATTCTATGATTTTAGTATGTAAGAGTTTTTTGTGTGTAAAGCGCCCTTGAGGTGAAATTTTCACAAAAATGGCGCTATATAAATAATCCAATATTATTATTATTATTATATTGGTATTTATCATTAATCAGAATATATAATTCTCCAAGTAACAATGTCCGTCACCAGCGCTGCCAGGGGCTTAAATAATGATGAGGTCTATAAAATAAAGTACAAAAAAATATAATTCTCTACGTAACAATGTCCGTCACTGACGCTACCGGATGGCTCAAATAATAATAATGAGGTATAAGAAGCAAAAAAAGCATTATTCTCTACTTAATAAGGTCCATCACTAACGTATTTAAGATGCCACGCTACTCTAGCTAGCAGCCTCAACTGCCGGTCGAAATGTGTAATAACAGTGCGTCATTTTCGACGTGCTATAGCCGGCGTTGAATTAAATCCAATCAGCGTCATTCGTAAACTTTTCATTCTTCGAATTTCATTCGAATCATGTTTTCAAGTTCGTTATTTCACATTTGAAATCGCCCGGACCATCTTAATCGTTTTCTATTTGAACCGTTTCCGACCGCAGGTCTAGCTGGGTAGATAAGCTCATTAGATCGGTATCTCGGTTCGGTTCGACGGGTCCGGTGAGAACCTCATTCGCTATTCATTGATTCAACGCTCGCTCTATTTAGTGGCTACGTCACAAATTATAATTGGAGAATGTGCCGCAGTGGTACGTGGATCTGTTTTTCTCTCACCAATGATGGTAATGATTCAACTTTTGACTGGAATTCGGATCTCCGCAAAGTTTTTTTAAAAATAAAACACAAATCACTTTGTTTTTACCACCTCATTAGATTAAGCAGTCTACATGTTTCGAGAACAATGTTCTCCTCTTCAGGATTATTGGTGTACTAAAAATTGAAAAATGAAACCAAGCAAACGTGTTTTGGTGAAGGGGTGGGTGAGGGGAGGGGGGGTCAGAGGTGTTAATTATTATGGCTCATCTGGAGAGGATGGAAAAATATTCAATATTGGGTTATGCAAAAATTTTGTCTGTGTATTTATTATATTTGAATTAATATTATCATTTTTCCTAATTTCAAGTATTTCTAGATTATTTACATGTGGGATCTTATAACTTAAATATAATAATTTTAAATCTTTTTTTAAAAAATTTTTATTGAATGAATTCATAATACTTTTTAACTCGAATAACATATTCTGCGATGTGTGTCATTTCATCATCCGAGTCGGTTCCTCATGACAGAGGGTCGTGACCTCCCGCCTTCTTGACTGTTCTCCTCCAGCTTTCTCGGCAGTGTGCAGATCAAAGCGCCGTCACCAGATAAGTGCCCGGTCTTCCTCTTTGACCCTCGACGTGGCCCTTCGCAACAAGCTTCTCCAGGTTGTCTTCTCTTCTGGAAAGATGTCCAAAAAATTACAGGGTTCGTCTCAGATGAGTGATTGGGGGTCTCTCCTTGATTTTGACTTCTTGAGACATTTATGAGTCTCGTTGTCCGCGGTAGACGCAGCGTGCGTCTCTAACACTACATTTCAAAGGCGTCGATACGCGTTTTTTTTATTTTGAGTCCAAGTGTGTCATTTAGGTCGTTTTTTTTTATTAATATGGAAGGTTCTCATTTCAAAATGAAGCCAAATATTTCATATAATTAAAGATGACATTTCCGTATGCAAATAATATATGAAATGTCAGTATAAGGTACGGTGTCATGTTTGCATTTTATAGACAAGTTTATGAATGTCAGCCGTCAGTAACTCGAGACTTGTCTATCTCGTGACGTGAATACATTATACAACCTTTCAACTCGCCAATCAACTATTGAAATTGTTGCATTTAGGAAGCAGTCTCGCATTACCGATCCCCTGGCTTGCGTGCGCAGCCTGCTGCGCTGCCTTTCGGAGCGCGGCGTGCGTGACGGGACAAGTGGCCGCTCGGTGTTACGAGCGATAAATCGTGATGAAGGAAAGTGAAACCGCGCAGTGAGCGAAGAGGGCCAACATGTTCCATCTGCACAGGACCTTTGAACTCTCCCTGAGGAGCAGAGAGCCCAGCCCGAAGAGCAAGGCGAGCCTCGCTCTCATACACAAACAGTGCACCGGAAAAGCCCACGCCAGCGGAAATTCAGATCCAGCTCCCAGAACCATCCTGAAATCAGAATCCAACTCCAGCATCCGGTCCAGAGACTCCAGGGGAAGCGCCGCTGACTGCTACATAGAGATCCGTAACGCGGACTCCGCGTCGACCAACGGAAACAGCAAAGACGGTATAGACTACTGCAAGAGCTTCAGTACCAGCTCCGTCGAAGGCCACAGCGATACGGACTCCAGCGAAAATGCCAAATCAGAATGCAGCAAGAACACCAGCGTGGACTCGTCGAGCCAGCATAACGCCTCCGATCGCCTCTACCACATGTCGACCAAGGCGTCTCTCGCCAAGACCGCCAAGATGCGGTTCTTGGACGAGGATCACGCTAATTTCTCCAGTGAAGAGTCGGAAACGAAGAACAAAAATAACGACGAAACTCACAATCGCAAGATTGTTAAAGATTCTGTAATATTCTTCGATAGAAAAGATGCAAATAGATCTTCGGCCAGGACGAGCTTCAGAGAGAAAAAGATTGGTATTATTACAGTGGACGATGTTAAAGCCGATGGTCTAACTGATGATGGAAAAAAAATCGTCGCTGATGATAAAAAGAAGGTACTCGAACGTAAGTCGTCACTAAATGATCACAATGAGAAACGGACAAATGGTTATGCGGAAGGTGAAAAACCTCCGATACCGGGTAATAAACCCACCCTCGTGCGTCGAAACTTCCAGTCTCCGAACCAAAGCTCCAGGACTGGTTCCTTCAGAAACTCTTCGCCCTCTCCATCCTCCAGACCTCCTTGGAACAGCCACCCCAAGTCCGCCACGTCCAGCTCTCCCAGTCAGGGGTTCGTCAGGACTGGGAGTTTAAGGAACAGCATCAACAAAAAGAAACCTAACATAATGGAAAGTGCTTTCTGGTTGGAAATTGTAGAAGAAGCCGACCGGAGAAAGTACGGATGCGGAATGGACACAGGGAAAGATGGTCAGGGTCTTCTGAAGGATCTGAGTAGCATGGGAGCAACTACCGAGCAGGAGGCAGATAATATAATGGTAAGTATTCTTAATTACATCTTGTATTAACTATTTTTATTATTGCAGGACTTTTGTTTTTACGGTACAGATGGATATTTACATTTTCCTACTTAGTTGAGGTCAGTCCTGGATGGTATCCTATCTTGTATGGGCATTTACTTCCTCAACATCCTCTACCAGTATTTTTCTTGATATTGGCGACACGGCCATCTGGTATTGTAATAACCAGTATTCTTGTATTCAAGTTCAGCATGACTTCTTCCGTCTTCTCATGGACGGCTGCAAGTTTTTGTAGTATCTCTGGCTGCTTGGTATAGGCCCCATATTAAAACAGTGGGCTACCATCTGTGTATATTATTTATCTTTGCGGTTTAGTTGTGTTTACCTTTTTCATCACTTCCCCGGGAATCACTTTCAATTATTACCAAACTTAAACTTCAAATCTCTTTGTACTATTTTTTCTTGAAATTTTTCTTTCTTTTAAGGGATGTTCCTCTTGTCCCGTTTCTTCAATGGCTTTCGCGTCTTTGGTCATGCAATTCTCTTTTCGCCTGCGTCTTTCTCACATTCAGTGACCTAACACAATTCGAAAGAGTCTACAAAACAATACAGTAACCCAGTATCAATAATGTCTTGTTCTTTGTCTTAAGGGATGTGCTGTGTATTCCCACTTTGAGAATACCGGGTTCATGAACCGTTCTTCTTTATGGTATAAATCCGTGTTGCGGACCGACACTAGTTACCGTAACCTTATACTATCATAGACGCGAGGAAGAGGGCGCGCCCATGCGCGCACATCCCTGGGTCAGGGTGGCCAGCCTAAAAACACAACAGGATTTTTCCCTTGCCCCTTTAGCTCGATGTTATCCCTGATATTTATTTCTACTCCTCTCCTTCAGTTGATACACCAATTCAATCATTTTTCTAACACAACAAATCTGCGTAATATTCCGCACGCTTCTCTACGTTAATATCTCCAACCAGTTTCACTCGGTGAAACTTGTTTATTTTTTGTGTGTGTGTCGCTTTCGGCGGCCTCGCCGCGTCGTTCTAATCTTCCGGCGGCTGTGCAACACGTCATAATATACGTAATTAATGCTGCTTCATTTCCATCTCGCGAATTTCACTTTCTTCCGCTGTTGTCGGCACCACGAAACCACGGGCTGGCTGGTGGTGGCTCGCTCCGTCAATTTCTAATCTGCCGAGATCATCGAGAGGCTGCTGCGGATGGACCAGTCGGAGAACCGATCCAGTTTGGAGTGTTGTGAAATGATTTTTTTTATTTCTCAGGAATTATTTAATAATATTTTTTCGCACCAGCAGCTTGCAGCGAATGTGAGTTCATCACAATATTACACAACTAATCTGATATGACATCTTATTACATTTTAACAGGGTGAATTTTATCTATTTATTTCAATACACGGCACAGAAGTACCTTTTACATAATAATATATACAAGAAATCCAAAGAGTAGACAGCAAAAAAATACAGAATTGACATAGATATTTGTTTAAAGTTATAACAGTAATTTAGAAAAAGGAGATGTGAAACATATACAAAGTTAAATAAATAGGTATAATATAAAGTGTTGGTGATTGCATTATGAATTCAGGAGGGCAGGGTGTAGAGCTTTTAGTAGCGAATCTTTATATTGTGCTAAACTGGAATTAAAAATATCAATGAGTATGCGCATAGGTATTCATATATATCTCTTAACCTACGTTATAAAATGAAATTCGAACAAATTATATATTGAAAATAAATAAATACTCCTATGTTGTGTTTGACGAGGTACCGCACCGAAGTCAGCACATTTTCTTAAAAACATGTAATACCATGTTGAAAGCAGAAAATTTGTATGGGAATTGTTGGACTCTAACGCGATTATCCGTTATGTTACTACCCGGAATTTCTCATACTACATAGTTGCTACCCAAGGTACCCGGGTACTCGACCTGGACGGACGTTCCCCCGTACATTGTTTTGTTTTGTATCTCACAAACTTATATTTACACTGTGTTCAAATAGCTTCTTAGAAGGTCACTACCTCTCATAGCAATGTCCGTCTTCCTTTATTTTCCTCACTTTCAAATAATTTTAATAGTGTGGATCCAAAGATGAATAAAATTGTTTAATTTTGATGTTGAAAATGTGTACCCAGGTACCCGGGTAGTAATATATGCCTCATATACATTTGTGTTAATAAATATTCTCCTTTCGTTCGTTCGTTCACTACGATACATCCAAGCGACTCTTTATTAATTATTTTCACTATTAGAGACACACCGCCCAATAATCCAAAAAAAGATAAATATTATTTTTTTATGGGAAAGTTTTCGTCCAATGTGTCCTGCCAGTGATCACGTACTGAGCAGAGACGATGACACCGAGTACTCCATATACGAATTACTTGCAAGAGCTGCCCAAAATGCAACGAGGCTCCGAATGTTTGGAATAACATCGCTTCATAAAAAGCCGCAATCGGCGGATAAGGTGCTAAAGGGGGGATCGCGGACGTGGAAATTAGCTGGAAACACTAAGAGATGCGACGACGAGAGGTTCACCAAACTTGTTCTCGTGCTGGAGCCCCAGTACAGGCAGGGAGGACCACACAGGTGGGACGACAACATTTGGTGAGACATGGTCGATGTGAGAAAGGAAGCCCGCGAGCAGGCCTGTACCCTCCGGTAGCCAGACGCAAGATGACGATGTTGGTGATGACTTTGAGTACATTTCTAACTAAGAAAGTTTCCCGCAGGCAAATAATTAAAACGCCATGCTCTTCTTTTCTGCATGTCTCTTTAAGTCATTTTTATTGAACTTATTTAACCCGTAAAACGCTTCATATCTTCGTTAATAAATTATTTTAATTAAAATAAATAAATAAACTTCTCTCTGTATTAAACCACGATTTATAATTAGGCACAATAATAAATCCTAGTTTAATACAAAGAAAAGTGTTTTTATTTATTTTAATATGTCAAACCACAAAGTTATTGCTTTCTACCAAAGTATTTTTTTACTTACATTAAAAACCACAAAAAATATATTTGCAAAAATGCAGTATTTTGATTAAGATATATTATAAATATCTCATAGAGACGAAATTTTATTTTTTTTGTATGGGAAAGTAGGAAAGTCTTTGGTTATTTATATGGCTTACGATCTGTCGTACGGCTGACTTAAGTGATCACTTTACACAATGTAACGTTCACCATTTCCACCCATGATAGAATGCCACGTCTATCAAATTTTTGGAAATTGTATTTATTTAACCTTCCAGCGGGCGCGCTGATTAATTTCCCTTGAGCGGGCGCGTGCCGTAAATTTTACGTCAACAAGTTTTCTCCGTGTAAATGTTGTTTTCTTTATATAAATGAAAGGGAATTGCTGTAATGTTATGAAAAATGTAAAATGACAGTACTTTAAAAAATATATATTTGAATTAATTAAACAAAACACGAAACAGCACTCTAAATATGTTTATATTTCAAAACAAAATATTTTGACGACCTATTAATCAGAATCAATATTTTCTGGTTTGTGTCTTCTTAAACACGTCATAAATAAAATAACAAATACATTTCGCTATAAAAGAAATGATATAAATGAAAAATAAATAGAAAAAAGTAGTTTATTTAATACACTTACACTTTAAGGCGCGCGTTGTAAAATTTACCCTCAACGGAAATTTCCAAATATCAATGAATAACAAAAACTTCTAAGCACACCCGGTTCGTCTGTAGTTTAGAGAGACACAGACCCTCGAATAGCTCTGAGCTCGATGCTTGCGACTAAGTGGTAAAAGTGGGAGAAGCGATAAGGTGCAATTGTCGTAAATTTTACGGCCGCGCGCCCGCTGAAGGTTAAGTTTTACAACCCGTTTCATATGTATGTTGTAATAATCATCGGCGCGACCAGCACCCAAAGCTTATACACCCCTAAACCCTGTACACGAGTTTGTTCTGCAGCGTGCAGCCCTGTCCGGCTGTCAAAAATGACGTGGTCATTTCTCGCGGAACTTTCTCAGTCGCCGTCGCGCGTTTGTGCATATTTGAACCATTTATTACGCGACGGGTTTGCGCAATGACGCGTCGCTGATTCTAATTGATCTCTGATCGAGGAGTGATCTGGTTCTCGGTCGGCCGTGGCGCCGATCCGGGGAAATGCGCCCGGGCTATCGCCGGGTCCGCGCCCGCCATCGGCAGCCTGACCGGTCGGTCGGCCAATGGTATACCGCGCAGTGAGACGGAATTACGAGTACAATACAAGCATTATTAATACGATTTACGGCATCTTACATATTAGATTATTATAATTAATTTTTAGAGACACTAACAGGATAATAGGTACATGATACCACAGTATACCCAGAACAGTAGTTTATCTCCGGCCTGTCGGCGAGTTATTAGCCTACTCTTGCGTTGACGCTAGGGTTGTCACTTTATTTTTACTCCCTTTCTTTTAACTCGTAGCGTCTGAGATTCCGACGCATCAGGTAGACACTAAACCCGAAAATTTCTGTAATTAGTATACCTAGATTCTGCACTTAAATTGCAAGAACGCTGATTAACATCAACGTAGACTTTTAAAAACTCACACTCTTTGTGATAATCAACACACCTTTTTAGTAAAGCACCAAAAATTATAAAAAAGGCATTTTTTCAGGAAGCGTCTTTTTTTCTTAAGCGGCGGCTGCGAGCGCGAATGGCACCGAAGGCACGGCCCTTACTGCCGCCGCCTTGTGCCCCCATATTCTATGTCAATGTGTGCGTCACAGTGCGTGCGTACACGGCGCCGAGCACACACGCACACAATCTAATGGGTAGCGGCCAGTTTGTATGAAGACATATTACTGTTCTTAGTATACTGTGATGATACTCTGATAATAAAATATTATAAGTGAAGACTATGCCCATCATCCCAATTACAAGTGTCTTTTTTTTTTGCATTTAAGTATATTTTACGTGTACATTTATGTGTATTGTATATTTAGTGTTTGAATGTAGTGCGATTAGTATTCAATAAATAATTGATTTAATGGATCTATAGGTTCAGATCATCGTTTATAAAATGGATGTTGTGTATGAGTAAGTTTTTGAACGATGATGAGGTATCTGCAAGAATATCAGCATCAATGTTAGGGTCATCACAATACATATTATTTGTGCGACACAACCTTGGATGGGAGAAAAGTAACCAACATTATATTGCATGCAACATAGATATTTCTTTAACTGTATGTAATAAACTAAGATTTATTCTCTTTGTCCTATTCATTTCTAGATATTGTCACAATATCGCGGCTGTGGAAGGCAAATAAAACACTAAAGACTTTTTTAAACTTTGATTCATTTCCCAAAGTCACTGGACGCCAATTTAATTGGAGCACTATTCTGAAATTCTTACTAAATGCTACAATGCGTTTTTTGTGATTAGCACTAATTATCGCTCCTGAATAACTTGCCGCTCATATACTGATGCACGCTACTTGAATCGCTGAGGTTTGCACTTAAAAAAATTTATCACTCTGTAGGTACTTTCTTGATTTATTGTCGTTTAATCATATATGCGCTATCAACACACGCCGCACTATTTCGCTTTCTATGACAATAGCCCGCTGTCTACTCTGATACAAAATGTTCTTAGGTTTTCACGGCCACTCAGAATCTTCAAATTTGTGTTTACTGGGGTATTATGCCGTGTTGTTACGACCTTTCGGGCCGACGTTTCGGATCCCATTGCAGGGTCCATCATCAGGGCTGATGTGACACATCAGCCCTGATGATGGACCCTGCAATGGGATCCGAAACGTCGGCCCGAAAGGTCGTAACAACACGGCATAATACCCCAGTAAACACAAACTTGAATACTCTGATACAAACGCTGTTAGTTGTCGTTTTGTCTGTGGACTGTCACGCTGTCACTACAACTAGATCCCTTTTTACTCCCTTTCTTTTAACTCGTGGCGTCTGCTTGCTTGCTTGCTTGTCTGTCGAAAAAACTTTTGATCGATTTTTAACCCTTTTCCCATGATCGAATCGAGCTGAAACTTTGCAGGCAGACTCGTGGTGACGATAAAAATGATCTAACAAATTTCCGTTAAAAAAAATTAATAATTATAATATTATTTTGGATTTTTCGAAATGTTTTATTACTCCCTTTTGTAGCGTCGCCCGACTCGAGCTCAACGCGTAGGGTAAGCGTTAAACCTGTTTTAACTAGGAAATGAGAAAGGGAGTATAATAAAAACTTGGTTTTTATGAGTTAGTTTTTTTGGCTGCATTTTACGAAAAAATATAGTCCTCCACGCCCTCGGATATCGCATATCTTCTCTACTCCTGCCTGAATCAAAATGGAAACATACTTATTATTTATAGACTTTGTAAAACAAATATACCCCCTCTTAAAAACTCATTTTTAACTAAATCTATAACCCAGTCAATGCCTGGTACGGATCGCTAGTGTAGAAAACATTTATAACTATTTTGGATTTCTAATTACTGAACTTATGCAATCAATTAATAATTTATTTTCTCTTCTTTACAGGTAAGGAAAACTTTAATTAACAACACTTTCCTGAAACCTGACGCATCGCCTCGGTGAGTTTTCTATATTAAAAAGTTAAGGTTATCATTACGGTCGCTGGACATATTTATGTGTATAATAAAACGGATATTTTAATACGAACCGTACATTTCACTGAGAAGCAAATCTCGACGTTTCGCTGAAGTCTTATCCAGCGTCATGAAGAGAGCATCCTATCTATGTGGCTCCAAATGTATGTCTCTCCGGCAAATAAAAATATTGGTTGAAAACATCCACGTGGTATGGATGCATTATGCTACTTTTTAATTCTGCTCTTACTGCAGAATTATACGGTTATAATTTTGTAGATAACATCTAAGTGAGTTGTTTTGTACGCCTCATATAGTTCTCTTTACGTCATGCTGTATCGAATTTAACAAACTTAGAACTCACGTAGAAAAAAATAAGCAATGTTTTTACTCCCTTTATATTAACAAGTGGCGTCTGCTTGCTTTCTTGCCGGCTTGCCGTCGAAAATTTTTTGGATCGATTTTTGACCCTTTTCCCGTGATCCAATCGAGCTGAAACTTGGCAAGCAGACTCGTGGCGACGATCAAGAAGATCTATCAAATTCTCGTTAAAAAAATTAATAATTATAGTATAATTTCGGATTTTTAGAAATTTTATTGATTTTTTCAAATTGGAATCATTAGAAAAGTTTGATTAACAACGGCGCGGCGGCCCGATAATATTTTCTAAATTTGAATTACTCCTTCTGTATAATAGGTACATCACTACTAATTTCGAAAACTAACAAAACAATTGGTTCACAGATGGCAGCAAAATTGGGTTTTTTGGGAAAAAATCAAATAATAATTTATTTCTTTTAGATTTCTGCTTAGTTTTGAAGAATTCTACATTACTCAAATCTGATTCTGACTAAATCATTTGACGCTGGAAATTCATAAGGTACGATATTGATGATAATCGAATCTATCAAAATCTTGACATCTCAAGACATCTGACATTTTATAAATACATTAAATTTCTGTAAGTTTAGTGTTATGTTATATGTTTTAATTCGTCTTTAATTATTGTTATATATTTTACAAAGAAAGGGAGTATAGTAAAAACTTGGTTTTTATGGGTTACTTTTTTTAAAAGCCATTTTCTCAGTTCCACGTCTTTTGGGTTGGACTCTTTCGATTATGCCATCCGTCATCCACGACCTACAAGGTCGTCGGGTCAGAGAGGCCCGCTGATGTGTGCGGTGCGGTTCGACCAGCGCCAATGGAGAATTATGCAAAACAGAGCAGCGCCCATTTAGATGATGATTTCCATCGCCGCGTCCAATCAGCCGGCGCGGAGATGATCCGAGGTGACTGCAAGTGTGACGGATGGCGACAGCTGGCGTGACCGATGACCATGCGACGACGCAGCCGCGGCTTTGTTCGCCCTGTGATTGGCGAGATGAGCAGCGTCAACTACTAAATTAGTCTACAAGTGTCGCGTTTGTTTTTTGAAATTTTCGATGTAGAACGCCTCGTACAAAACGAGAGTGCAATGTGCAACAATGTCCTGATATCAATAATCACCCATATGAAAAATTACGGCTTGAATGAATACAGAAAATAACTTCTTCAAAATTATTTTGTGGTGACATTTTATATTCATAAGTTATAGAATTAAACTACGTTTACACCACTTTTTTTATTATTGAAAAAATTCAACATGCTTCGAAGCCAATGGCTTCTTCGTCAGGTTAACAAAAATTAAATTCAAAAATCGAAATATATATAACCAAAATATTAAAAAGTTATATATGGAAAATTAATAATATAACATAACTACTTAACATTAGTAGGTACTTCATATTATATTGTTCATATTATTTATTTATTTATATTATTCATTTTCCATATATAACTTTTTAATATTTTTTTTATATATATATTTCGATTTTTAAATTTTATTGTTTGTTATGTTATTATTATTGTTTAAACAAATTTTAATTCTATAAATTATAAAGAAAAATAAGTTATTATAACAATAAAAATTCGAAAACTTCAATATCTAGAACATGTGATAAGACATCCAGAGAAATTCGAGATCTCGCATCTCATAATGCAGGGAAAGATTGCCGGAAGTCAGGGCCCTGGAAGAAGGAAGACTTGATGGCTGAAAAACTAGAGACGGTGGTTTGGCCAGTCTACTGTGGAGCTGTTCCGGGCCGCAATAAACAAAGTCCGCATAGCCAACGCGATAGCCAACGGCACGAGATGAAGAAGAATAATGAAGAAGTGGTTTGGATCCCAACACTGCGCTGATGATGAAGATCTTCAGAACACAGTGACCAGTAAATGGTGACCACGTGGCAAAATAAAGAAAATGTGTTGTTTTAAGATGTGTATACTAAAATATTCGTGTCTATGCTGGTTTAATTTTTATAGCTAAACGAAGCTTACTTTCCGAATAGTCCTAGCATACTCGTACATTCATCATTTCATTCATTGATGAGATATTCGGTTGTAGGTATCACTCAAAAATAAATCAAGAATCATGAAGCATACTCGTACATTCATATTTCATTCATTGATGAGATATTCGGTTGTAGGTATCACTCAAAAATAAATCAAGAATCATGAAGCATACTCGTACATTCATATTTCATTCATTGATGAGATATTCGGTTGTAGGTATCACTCAAAAATAAATCAAGAATCATGAAGCATACTCGTACATTCATATTTCATTCATTGATGAGATATTCGGTTGTAGGTATCACTCAAAAATAAATCAAGAATCATGAAGCATACTCGTACATTCATATTTCATTCATTGATGAGATATTCGGTTGTAGGTATCACTCAAAAAATAAATCAAGAATCATGAAGCATACTCGTACATTCATATTTCATTCATTGATGAGATATTCGGTTGTAGGTATCACTCAAAAATAATCAAGAATCATGAAGCATACTCGTACATTCATATTTCATTCATTGATGAGATATTCGGTTGTAGGTATCACTCAAAAATAAATCAAGAATCATGAAGCATACTCGTACATTCATCATTCATTGATGAGATATTCGGTTGTAGGTATCACTCAAAAATAAATCAAGAATCATGAAGCATACTCGTACATTCATATTTCATTCATTGATGAGATATTCGGTTGTAGGTATCACTCAAAAATAAATCAAGAATCATGAAGCATACTCGTACATTCATATTTCATTCATTGATGAGATATTCGGTTGTAGGTATCACTCAAAAATAAATCAAGAATCATGAAGCATACTCGTACATTCATATTTCATTCATTGATGAGATATTCGGTTGTAGGTATCACTCAAAAATAAATCAAGAATCATGAAGCATACTCGTACATTCATATTTCATTCATTGATGAGATATTCGGTTGTAGGTATCACTCAAAAATAAACAAGAAATACGTAGATTTACCGCCTTATTCGGTGATTACTTCCCCAACGCTAGAAAATAGACTGAATGTATTTACTTACGTCCGTGTAATTGCTGAGTTAATTTACATTGATGACTTTCGCAATTTTAGATGAGGCCTTTGGAAAGTAGTCGTGAATCTAAGTGGTTTTATTAATGTGATATGTTGTTAAAGAGTCAAGGTTGTTATTACTGTCGTTAGACATATTTAACTGTAATTTCGGATATTTTATACGCACCGTATGTATTAATTACCGAGAAGTGAGTCTCGACGTTTCGTTGGATACTTATTCAACGTCATCAGGAGGACGACCTTTACCCGCGGAGGTGGAGGTCGGACTGATTAGGTGCTGCTTTCTAGGGCGTAAATTATATACACTTTGTTGTGGAGTGTTCTCTTCTACAATAGAGGTCGCCAGTGTGCAATATGTACTAGTTACGTCGGCGGATTTTACTGCGACTTCTCTCAAGGGTTGAATCAGTGCCGTTAGAACAGGGCGCCAAATACTTGATAGTTTGTAACTGTCATCTCTATTGAAATTGGGATGTTTGTATATTTCTATGGACTCACTCACTAATCTGGGTATAAGGTACGGATCTGTTGATAAGGATATAAAATATCCGAAATTACAGTTAAATATGTGATATGTTGATTGAGGAGAATGTGGAGTTTTAGGGATTCGTAAATAATTGTCATTTAAAACCCAAGATAGGAAGCAATTGAATTGTTTCTTCATCATCATCTTCATCCCCTTGTCCTATTAGGGTCGGGGGCCCAAAGACTAGACAAGGTGCTTTCATGTTCCCCTGTCTTACGCTGCTTTCGCATGAGTCATCCAGTTCATTGTTTTGAATTTTTATGTCTACATTATATACGATTGGATCACTTTTCAACATCTAATATTTCTTCGCTAATGGAATATAAATCATTTTAAATTAAAATAGGTATAACAATATATTATCGAGCAACGACGATATATGTCGAGCTTTGACGATATGTGGGTGTTTTTAAAATGTTCTATTTGATGTGGAAGGGGTATTTACCTACATCATTACACGAACCCGTCTTTATAATCTGGAATTTTGTTTAAAATATACATTTTTGGTGAATATTATGTAAAATATGTATTATTTAAAAAGTAGATATAAATCTTTTTTTTTTCACACTCATCTACTAATTTCTTCACTTAGGCCCGGTTGTTTCAAGTTCGATCAAAGTAAGCGGTCGATCAAAGCATAGATTGAAGCATAGTCTGATTGGTGGAGAACGTAAAAATCTATGCTTTAAAAGAACGCTTACTTTAATCCAACTTGAAACAACCGGCCCTTAAAGAGTTTAAATTTTATATTCAAGCAAATGATAGAAACATTGATATTTGACATATGTCCTTGACGTTTCTTTATTTTTGAGTGTTGGGGTAACATTCGCCGAATAAAAATCGTGCTATTTTCAGAATACGTTCTATTTTTGTAGTAATTAATCGTTCTTGGCAAGGAAGAGAAATAGATTGTTATCATTAGGCCAGTCGCACTTTGGATACGAATTATTACGTACGTATTCGTACGATTATTTTCGTACGTATTGAGCGCGCACATTGATTGCGTCTTGCGTTGGTCACGATCAGTTACTTTTCGCATTTCTCCAACAACGTTTGTGCCAAATGAATAATCTGTATCTTCTTGAAAACTCTATTATAGCAGACTTAAATAATGACAAATTTCATGACTATATATCTAATAGATTCACAAATGCTGGGGAGAATCCAAGTGCAACGAGAGCTCATAACATCGGAGAAATACTTAAAAGATTTTTTGTTCGAAGTACATAATTATACCTCACCTTCATTAAACCAAATTATTTAACTTACAGGTATTTTTACTTCTCCGCCATCATCTGCGTTGGTGGTCACGTAGTTGAATCACTTTGGTACCACAAACATTTGTGGTTATGTGTCAAATTGACAAAATTTTCAATATCCGTCGTACGAAATCGCAAAAATTTCCGAATCGTGTCGGACGTCGCATCTATACGTGCACGCATCTATACACTGTACACGCACTACTAAATCGTGTACAATGTGCGATGTTCAGTACTACTTGGAAGGTCAGGAATGTACTTGCGTATTCGTACGTACACGTACTACACAATTTCGTACGAAAACGCATCCAGTGTGCGGCCGGCGTTAATCTCGAGCTGGGGATCTCACCGGTCGGACAGGGATGTTTCAGTATAATCGTGAAAGCATCGCGGGGACGTCCGGCCGTCTTGTCCATCAGCATCGCGGACCGGTCACGATCTCGGAGCGGTGGTCCATTCCGGGCCACCTTCGCATCGATTTATTGCTGGTCCTAATCTCGCCGGACGCTGGAGGCGAGGGGCGGACCCGAACCGCGATTCTTTGATCGCCGAGCGCGGTACGGCCGGCGGCCAGATGCCGAACGGGCGTAACAAGAGCGATCGGTTTCACTTTCGTCGTAAATGGAAACAAATTGAAGCGGAGTTCGACGTATACACTGCGCACCTATCAGCTATTTTTATTATTGTTATTGCCGCGCTTATATTGGCTTCACCTGTTTGTCTGCCTGGTCTTTTTTCCTAAAAAAAATCACATAATTTTATAAAAAAATCGTAGTTGATGTCTTTTTTTGTAAAGTGACGTTATTTATTGTAAAGAAGTCGATTTTTAATTTTTAAAAATTAAAGTTTAATTGTTTCGGCAAATTATGCCATTATCAACTGATAAACTTTTTATACAAACTCAATAAAATGTTGTATATTAATCAATTGATAATGACACAGTCTGCCGAAACGATCATTCTGTTTTGGATAAAAAATATTGAATTCTCAAAATCGTGTTTGATTTTTTTAATTTTTAATTTCATACATACGTATGCAAATTTTGATCAAAATCAGCCTAATTGTTTAGAGATATTTTCTCCATCGGTCTGAAAAGGGGAGTTTCGAGAAGACGCAAAGAATAATGATTTTTTTTTGGAATTGCAATGACCGTTCGGATTTTTATATAGTTAGGTAAAACGGCACGCAATTTTAATGTTAGAGTAAAGGAAAACTTGAGATTTCTCAATAACAATAACTTTTCTGAATTCTCGAACCATCTTTTGGAAACAGGTCACACGTTTAAAAAGGAAAAAGGTATCGAAATTCTACACGTAAATATTAAAGACCTTAGATTAGATAACCTAGAAATACAGAAATAAAAAAAAGCCTAAACACTAAAGCCAATATAATTAATATTCAGATAAATTTTATGAATAGCCCGTTACGGCGGGAACTCCCAAATCACTGTGCGAAAAAAGTTATTGCAAAATAAAGCCAGACTTGAGCAAAAATGAAAAATAAATCATTTTTTCAACATTTCATAATAAAATGGTATAACAACAAGCACTACGTCATTTAATGATAGTAGCTTTATTTGATGGATAATTTTATGGCATTAATATTTTTATTTAATTTCTGGCATGTGGCCGCCGTGGCTGGCGTGTACATGACGTAATATGGAAGCACACTTTTGGTTAAATGGCTACGTCAATCAAGCCATTGTCGAAACACCCTTACATCCAGAAAAAGTTCCCGTTTGGTGCGCTTTGTGGGCCGGTGGAATCATTGGTCCATATGTCTTCAAAAATGATGATGGTCAGAAGGTTACAGTCAACTTTTTCGTGCCTCAATCGGAAGGCATTAACAGTTAATACTGAACCCTGTTGAAGGCTCGGCTGTGAGTTGAAACTAGTTGGTTTAAACACAATAAAGTGGTGTTAAACAAAGAGTTTTTTTTTAAACATAAATAATGATTTTGGTCAAAATATCGAGTTGACCGATTCAATTAAAACCGATCGTATTTTTGTACCATTCAGTATTTAATAAATCATTATTACCAAACCGTGTTGATACGGCTTAGCCGCGAGGCACGCAGGTAGCCGATTTATCTGACGTCTTCCGATAGAGAAGTCACTTTTGATAATGATCGCGGACGCGGCCGCCTGGTCCCGTTCCGGGCTTGCGTAAGAAGTGAGCATTTGTGATTACGTGTTCGCCGCTAGCGCCCCGGGGTTGACTCTGGAAGACGGCCGCGCCCATCGGCCCGTCAGGTGCCGACAAAACAACCGTAAAGCAGCGTGTCACATTGTTTACGCTTTATCGAGCGGCACGTGGGTGTTGTTCCGTTTTCATTCATGAATTACGACGTCGCAGCGTCCGCGGCGCTGCTCGCCTCTCGGTGGGCTCGCGACCGGGCATCGTCGTATTTTATTCTGCTTCTATAGACCTTTTTCCTCTCGATCGTCCGCCTGTAAATTAAATGAAGTTAATTTGTATTGCAGTTCGTGGTATGCCATCGTTTACTGACTGACACTCGGGAACGTGGCCCATTGCTAGTTGAATGGCACTATTCGAAAAGGATGAATAAAAATTAAAAATGTGGTGTAATGTAAATATGTAATCTAATTATGTAATTCTCTATGTTACAACGTCTGTCGCTTAGGCCACGAGGTGGCACAAATAATGATGAGGTATAAAAAGAAGAAAAAAAAACACAAACATGTAACAATGACCGTCACTAACGCTACCAGATGGCACAATAATAATAATGTAATGAGATGATAAAAGAATTTATGCATATCACAAAACTATCGAAGATACGGAACGGCCTGGGGAACGGCCACAATCTTCGGGAGTCGCCTATGAACGTCTACAAACATCCAGAAATGCCTAGAAGCGACGGAAACGTTCCGAAAAATCTAGGAGGTTCGGTACCAGCATTTTGAGATATAAATACAGCGCAGGCCGCGACGCGGGAGTCGTAGTCGCCGCCTTGACAGTTCGTCACGTTGCGAAATCACTGCGAAGTAGGCTGCGAGCCGCGAGGCCGGGGTGGCCAGGTGCGATAATTGAAGCGATGGATGTCGGGAGATTATTACCTGAGTGGCGAAATAAACCGGAGCGATTAAATTGGATGGAATGTTCTAATGAATGTTAAATACGTCTTACCCAGCGATAATAAAAGTGTTCATAAACGTGTGACACGTCACGTGACATTAATATATATGACAAGGCACAGTGAGAAGAAGAAAAAATCAAAAAGGCATAATTATCTTATGCACCCATGTCCATCATTAGGCGTTAGTGCATATTAGCGTTGCATATGCTAAAAGGTGCTACAACTGCAGTTCAGTTTTACATCGCGGCCGAAACATAAAGTTTAAAAAGTACGTCATTTTTGACGGGTCATGGCTAGTAGATACATAATTTACTTATGTCAGTTCATTCGTCTATTTCAACACAAAACAAACTGTCACATTAGACATTGATGTCTTTTGAAAATACCGAAATAATGTGTGATTGAGAAATCGACGCATCAGAAAACGACAGGGCAGTCTACTTCAATCAATATTTTCGAATATGTCAGATTATTTTTAAATGTGGAACATCGTTGATCGACACCACATTAAAATAGGTATGCGCTTGCGTAATTTTTAACTAATTCCGAAACACATTCATGGATGGATAAAAAAATATGTTATCGCTTTGTATTTTCGATGATTTTTTTAAAATAAATAAATTAAGATTAAAACAATTAATTTTCCGTCATTTTTTACGGGTTACCCTGGCATCTTCTTTCATATTTAAGAACTGTGTTCTCGTCGGTACAACGATTGCAGTACTTCTCTGTCCTGGACACCATCTAGATGTTGCCCGTACAAATTTGCATTAGCTTTGCTCATTACTTATTGGATTTTTTTTTATTTGGGATTTCTTTCCGTCTTCTTTGTTCCATTACATTTGTTTAGGGTTTGTCCTATTCTTTTGACCTCTTCTATGGGGTTATGTTAGGCAGAGAGGATAGAAAGCACAGCACAGCACTTTTGCTTCGTCCATTTTCTTACATCTTCTCATGCACGATCTTCTGTTGTTGAAGCTTTGAACAGGGCCATCTTTTTACGGAAGATACGTTAGACATATTGAAAAAAAAGCTGCAAACTTTGAAGTTTCGCCTTCATTACTATTGATATTAGTACATTGTTGCTTGAATAATTTCGACTCACAATTTAGGCAGAAATCTACCTGTGAAGTATTGTGGACTGGCTCTGTTACACCCCGAATATAAAAGTTGTTAATTATTTTTGATGTTTATAGCGTTAACTTGCGTTTCCTTAGTCGCGAACTTTTTTCGAGTTCGCGAACCATCTTTTAGAAACAGGACACACCTTTAAAAAGGAAAACGTCATCCAAATTTTACATATAAATAATAGAGGCCTTAGATTAAACAATTTAGAGATACTAGAAATAAAAAGAGCCTCAACACTAAAGCCAACCTTATTAATAATCAGACAAATTTCATGAATACCCCGCTACTAGGTATATTTCCCATTTCGGCGTCCACCCCTCAATTACCCCCACCATAGCCACGCCCCCATTCAAAATTTATTTGTTTACTAGGATCGGTAATGGATAGTCAGTTGTACGTCAGTCCTGATGATGACACGGTGGTATCGAAACCGGTAGACGTAGAGTCATTATTTAAGTGGTTTATACAAAGTTATTTAATTAAAATTTATAGTGTTGTAGAGATGGATCGTTCATGAACGAACTGTTCTTTTAGAACAGTTCACTTTACTGAACGAACGAACGGTACAGTTCACTTAAGCGAACTAGCCGTTCACTAGTTCAGTAGATGATAAATAATTAATTCATAAATTGATTCTTCCAGGCAGTGAACAGTATGTTTGCGTCTTCTTGATATATTAAAGATCGACATTCCTTGTGATAATATTGATATTGTTCTTCGGTATAGGGATGGGTAAAAAATATCGATATATCGATATTTTTCTTGGCGACCTTTTTTTGGCTATCTTTTTCACTTTTTTTCTGGCGATTTTTTTCTCTCGGATAATCGATGTATTTCGGTGGCCTTTATTTTTTTTTGGCCGCCAAAAGTTTATTCCCCTTACATTTTTTATACGATACATCTGTTTATTGAACAGTTCAATTTTTACAAAAATTGAAGTACATAAAATGCAAAAATTCAAAGAACTACTGAACGATTTAAAGTGAACAAGTTCAGTCAACTGATCGAACTTTCCCATCTCTATGAGTTGATAATTATTGTAGATACGGTATATCGTTTACCAAAGTGTTTCTCTCGAACTCCACAGCGGAAAATGCATGACAGTAGCTCTGTCAATGTCTTCCTCTTCGTGGTTTCAAATGGGAAAACATTGTACTTAATTAAAAAGCGGACAGGTGAGCACCGATGCCTCCGGGCAGTTTTCTATTTGTTTGTGAGATATTAACTTGGAGCGCTTCCAGCGAGCTATATGGCACAACCTTCGAGTTGCTGCATCCATAAAAGGCCTGTGCTCGTCACTTTCTCTCATTTTCTTCGATGCACTTCCTCACTGTGCGCCAGTATTTCACCTGTCTTATCTCCGTGTTTCTATCGCCGAAAGATCGCCGCGACGTCGCCACGGGCGTCTGCTGTTTTTGCTGGAGCTGGAGAATTGCCGATCCGAAGGGGTCAAAGGTGGAAAGAATCGGAGACCACCGCGAAGGCTTTGGGATCATTGTGAGGATCAATGAGGTTATCCCACGTTTCGTAAGGCAACGAGTGAATGCTTCTTATCGATGGAATCCTGTGTTCTTTGATGGTTTTGATAGTTTATTAGAACATAATGAACACGTCAACATTTTGAATATTTAACCAATAAGAAGGTGCATTCTATGCTATTCTGAAAATAGAAATATTGGGATGTCAGATCTTTAACCCAACACTTAATAGACGAAAATTAAAATACAAAATAAACGAAACATAGGTATACGCCGGTGGTGTGGTCAGAGGGAGAAAGAAGTACATGACAGTTATCCGTCAAATATAAATAGAGTCCAAATATATTTCTCTTTTCTATGGTCTGTGACAATGAAAGTTTTGCCATAATTTTACATCAGAACGCTGTGGGAGAAGAAATTAATAAGGGCATATGAAATAATCTTTTTTCTATAAGCTTTAAATACAACATTAGTTCTTATTTGATGTAATTTTGGTCGAAACATGAGAATTATGAGGTTATGTTTGCTGCGTAGCCCAGCTGTCAGACCAGATCGGAGAAATTTCATCGAAAATAAAGGTTTTTACCTTTAGAGAGATAGGTGAAAACATACAAATCTTCTTATTTATGTACGACGAATACCGACGTATACCTACATATGTCTCGTTTATTTTTTATTTTAATCCTCGTCTATTAAGTGTTGGGATAATGATCTGATATCCCAATATTGCTATTTTAAGAATAGCACAGATTTTCTTCTAAATGCTGGCTAAATAAAAAAAATAATAAAAAAATAAAATGGCTAAAATCGAAAGGCTGACATGCGGCAGGAACAAAACGCCATAGGCGACTAAACGGCATAGGGGCCACTCAAGTATTACGTAAGCACCAAAGGGTCTTTATTTTGCTTATTTTTGGGACGGAGGGGTCTGGATTAGGGAATGCAATCCCGATCCCGGGAGATCTCGAGGCTTTTTACGCGATCAATCCCGAACCGAAAAATCGGACGAGATTTTCGGGATTGATCAGCATTTTTTATGTTTTGTATGTTGAATAGTGTATGTCTTTAGAGCTTTTAAGTACTTAAAACTTATGTTCATGTCACATTAAAATAATGAAAATAGCTTTGAATAATATTTGCTGTATTTTATCAACCTAACATAGTAATGTTAGGTTGATAAAATAACTACTAACTCTACTGCATTGACTGATTGATGCTTGCAAAAACGCCTACAAAAACTATGATGCGATGATTAATAATGAACATTTAATTAAAATTACTGATATAAAAATGCAAGGCGTTGTCGTCAATTGCTATTCAGCTCTCTAAACAAAACAAAAACACAAAAGTATTCTGGTAGTTGTCTGGATGGTGATATGTTAGCAATGTTTATTTAATTACTTTTTCTGATTTTTTTCTAAAATTTTGGAAACTCTCAAGTCAAACACGTAAAACGTGTGGTCCATAAAGAGAGATAAAAAGAGTCCAAAAAGAGAGATCCATAAAAGAATTAGCACGCACACCGATACGAGAGTGAGACCTATAAGAGCTATAAGAGGCTGCTCGTCGTGCTAATGAATTGATGTGCATAGTACAAACTTTAGACGAATACCAAGATGTCGAATGGCTCGAAGAGAACGGTGTCGATATCCCAAAAGAGCACATGAGTGAGCAGACACACAACATCGAGCAGCAAACATTCCATGTCATCGAAGACTTGGAGTCATGGACTGTGGACGATTAATTTGAATTTAGTCAATTTTTTAATAGAACAAAATAAATTAATATCTTTTAATGTATATTATAGATGTCTCAAAGAGACGAAACTGTATTTTTATGGGAAAGTTGGTATAGAAGTCTTTTGGGTGTACAAAGGGCTTAAGACCTATTGTACGGCTGACTCAAGTGATCACTTTACACAATAAGAGTAGCTTGTTGGTCTTGTGGTTAGGACACTCGCCTCGTGATCCAAAGGTCGCGGGTTCGAATCTCAGCCCAGACTAGCAAGTTAGTCCTATTTTCATAGCACAAGCGTTTAGCTTAGTTTGAAAATAGTAAGAATATTGATGTGACACGTATTCCGTGTTCGCATCTCTATTTAAAAAAAAAAAAAAAATGTAACGTTTGCCATTTCCACCCACGATAGAATATGCCGTGTCTAGTAATTTTTGGAAGTTGTATATATATTTAAATTACGTACCACGCTTTACATGTGAGTAGTAACCATCCTCCACGCGGCATGCAACAAAGCTTTTTCATTCCCCCTAAATGCCAACAGATGTCGCTTATAGTTGTAATGTCGCTCAAGTCGCTAAATGAGACCTCTATAATTGATTACGGAATTTTGATAGCAATATCCTTTATCTGTGTAATGAAAGTCATTCGAATTACTAGCATTACACTAGGTCTTTTGTATATTAAGAATATAATATTTAAATGCGATGTTAATAATTTTATTCCTTTATATTCTATAAATTCCTAGACTTTATAACTGCTGCTCATGAATTAAAATAACGAAATCTGAACAGATTTAAAAAAATATATACCAATTTTTACGTAAGCATAGGAGGGGGGAGGGAGAACTTTACTTACTTTTGCGGACAAGGGGGAAGGGGGGGTTTAAAAATTATAATACTTGAATAACCTCATAGTCGAAAGATCATTGACCATGTCACCCTAAGAACTTCATGTCACCGTCAGCAATTCCACTCTATTGTATTATAACCTCTGATGGACACAGAAAGGAGATAACCACTCCAACCTCTTCATATTTGTGTAATTACTAATATTTACTACCTATAATAATTGAACCATTTGAACCGTTTATTATTACTTCCTTTATATTAACTCGTGGCGTCTGCTTGCTTGCCGTCAACAAAAACTTTGGATCGATTTTTGACCCTTTTACCGTGATCCAATCGAGCTGAGACTTGGCAAGTAGACTCGTGGCGACGATCAAGAAGATCTATCAAATTTTCGTTAAAAATAATATAATTTCGGATTTTTAGAAATATTATTGGTTTTTTCAAATTGGAACCATTAGAAAAGTTTGATTACGTCGCGGAATATTTTCTAAATTTGAATTACTCCGTCGGTATGCATAATAGATACTTCAATACGAATGTCGAAAATCTAAATTGACTGACAAATGTTTTTAGAATTTAATCTTCAAAGCACGAAGTGTCTTATGAAAACATTTGACATTTTAGAAACATATTAAATTCCTGTAAGTTTAGTGTTATGTTACATGTTTTAATTCGTCTTTAATTGTTGTTATATTTTGCAAAGAAAGGGAGTATAATAAAAACTTGCTTTTTATGGGTTAGTTTTTGTGAATGTAGAATAACCATTTTCAATGGTGATCGCCGAGATAAATACTCCGTGATGCTGCGCGCCAGTCAAGAACAATTCATTTCGTCACCGCGACAGCTGCCTGCCCCCAGGGTCTTCGCGGACGATGGCAACAGCGGCGGACCCCTTGCGCCAGGGTACCCCAATTACCCGGTCATATATGGAGCTGTTTATGGTGCTATCGCGCACGAGAAAGGAGTGTCGGCAGATTGCGATGATCGTCTTAGATATCGGTTTCTCGCTCTCCCTTTCAACTCTGCACCAGACCCGAGGTCACTGTTATTTTCAATATTTTTGAGCATGTTGCGTCACGTTAGTTCATATCTTTTATTATTGTTGATGTTATCTGTGGTTGAAATTGCGTTGTAAACCGGCGGTCGCCAAAGTGTGGTAAAGCAAACCAAGTCGGAAAAATAAGTATCTTGCACGGATGAACGATGCAGGATGCATGAAATCATCTCAATATCATCATCATCAATGAATAAAGATGAGCAACCGCTGCTGTAAACGATGCGATTATTTCTTTACACTTGTGCGGTGATATTGTGTCTCGTATAAATTGTTGATTTGTAGTGCAATTCTTAAGTGCATTTGATGATTTGCGACACTCGCAGAACTGTAGTCATGTTATGTTCATAATTTGTATAAAATTATCTTTACTTTGTGGTCTAATGTTACACTAGGGCTATATTTTAAGGTCAGTAATGTTACCTTTGACGGTCTGTTTGTTTAAAAAATATGCAAGTTTGTTAGTAGCGTGTACACCCACATTGTTTTCACTTCTTTTTCAGGTAAACATTTGCAAGAAGCACTTCTTCCACAATCAGCCAGCGACAAAATGTAATGACGTTTCAACAGTTAATTTATTCTTGAAGTTATACACAATAAAATAAACTACGGGTGTGCCACAAGCATCTAAATGCTGGCCGATCGTACGTGTCATACAAATAGTGTCGCGGATTAACCTACATTCAAATTTCAACACTTATTGACAACAATGTAAATAATTTTAGAGTGGTTTATTCACTTTTACGTATTTTTGTGCCGTTTTAAAACTCGGGCCGCGGATTGGATAAAGCGAAAATAATATTTCAGGGTTTTTCATAGTGTATCTACAGTTTTGAAAATGTACTACATGAAATAAACATTATAGGACTTTTATTTGAATTATTTATGCAAGGCAGATGCCTTTTTTGATTGTTTAGATGACCATTGTCTAAAGACTAAAGACATGGCCGATTAATGTGATCTAATAATGATGTCATGTTCAGCTCGACGCACCAAAATCTGACTGAAATTTTTTGATGTTTTTAGCGTTTACTTTGTGGTTGGACATAATTATTAATTAATTTTAAAAACTTTGTACTGACCACTTGGAGTAGACTAACGGACGCATACTAAATGTCCATTACTTATTCTAGCAAACAAATCAATTTTTGAACGGGGGCGTGGCTACAGTTATGGTGGGGGTAATTGACAAGTGGACGCCAAGATGGGGAATACATCAAAAGACGAAGATCCAGTGGTATCGAAACCGATAGACGTAGAGTTATTCCAAGTGATCAATACAATTTTTTTTAATTAATTACTAAACTGAAATTCTTCACTATTTCGAACCTATTGCCACTTAGTGTTTCTGGCTTTGAAATTTCTGGCTTGTGTCCGTACAGAGGGGTTATTATTGTTATTTAAATATTTATTTTGTGGCGTCGTTTCTGAGCTGACCAATATATTACCTTTTTTTATCGTCACCTTTATTTCGAAGGTCTGTTTAGTGTCCTGTCCTCATCGCGGTAGGGGACCCTCCTACGTGCTGCATTACGAAGAGACAGTGACCCAAGATTCAGAGTCAAATTTGCCAGATGGTAGATTTTGTCAATTTAACAATCATCTCCAATCTATTAACTCGTGCGCTCAAGTGCTGAAGATTAAGGAATAACGATTACTTTTAATATTGAAAAAAAAAATTCCAACTTTGATATTGCATAACTCCATAACTATTGATATATCAAGTTTTTGTATGTATGTACTCGAGTATATATATACATGTATTTTTTAATTTTTTTTATTTATTCGAGACACTAATAGGATAATAGGTACAAATGATACTCTGATAATAATCATTATAGTGAAGACTATGCCTATTATCTCAATTACAAGTGTCTTCGGCACGCTCTAGTAACATGTATTTTTCCAATTAATTATATTTTACATGCACATTTATGTGCATTGTATATTTTGTGTTTGAATGTAGTGCGATTAGTATTTAATGAATGATTGATTAAATGGATCTATAGGTTCATGTCATCGTTTAGAAAATGGATGTTGTGTATGAGTGAGTTTTTGAACGAAGATAAGGATGTATTGTGTTTTGTATATGTATATGTAACCATGTACGTTTTCTCACTTGCATTAAGTTAATTATCTATCAAATTTTTCAATTACATTTAGTTGACTGTTTTAATTTTATTTTCAAACATTTACTGTCATGTATTTATGTTGTAAAAGCCCCTTGGGTGTAAATAAATAAATAAATAAATATTAGGACACGGTTGCTTAAACATTTGCGACTCAAAATCAAGGCAGAAATCCACCTGCATGTGTTGTACTTACATTATTTTTCTCGAACAGTTTTTTCTAAACCAAATTCATCCTCAGACATTAGAAATCTAAATTCAACATAACCCTATTTTATCGAATTTAACATTTTTTTCGGACGCCAAAGTTGTGAGTAATAAGTCAAAGTTGAATATGCCGAATAAATTTTTTTTCATTCATACTTCCCGTTTCCGGCGTCGCATTCACGAAATTACTCCCATAAACGGACCGTAAAGATGT
The DNA here is from genome assembly GCA_016648135.1 of Agrypnia vestita. Classification (NCBI taxonomy): domain Eukaryota; kingdom Metazoa; phylum Arthropoda; class Insecta; order Trichoptera; family Phryganeidae; genus Agrypnia; species Agrypnia vestita. The sequence continues at coordinate 233,525 of JADDOH010003003.1, forward strand.
CACACATTAAAATATTTTTTTTTGCATTTTCCCTCAACCTTCAAATTCCGGAATTCGGAATTAACATTCCAGTATCCACCGCAAACTCCACTTGGAGTTGCGTTGTATATTGGGAATTCTATATCCAACGTATTACTTCGATACGTATTACTTTATCGCCACCTGTCGGTAACTAATCACAACACGCATCCAACTGAACCTCGCGCACATAGATTGGCAAATAATTCCACTATGCAAATAGATATTTTTAACTTCTTCTTCAAATGTAGCAAATTTATTTTGTGGTAACATAATTATAATTAATATAAATTAACTTTGTTTAAACCACTTATTTATTGAAAAAAATCAACATGTTTCAAAGCCAATGGCTTCTTCATCAGGAAAACAAAAATAATATTTAAAAATCGAAGTATAGATCAAAATATTAAAAAGTTATATATGGAAAATAATAATATAAAGTACCTAATTAATATGAAAATAAATTTAAAAGATAACTATTTGCAAAAAGTACCTGATTATTTATAATATTCAATTTACTATTTACACTCTTTCTTATTTCCAAAATTTCTAATTCATCAAATTGTGATTCTGTATAATTTGTATGTAATATTTGTAAAATTTGTAAATAAGAAAGAGTGTAAATAGTATCTTGAATATTATAAATAATCAGGTCCTTTTTGCAAATAGTTATCTTTTAAATTTATTTTCATATTAATTAGGTACTTTATATTATTATTTTCCATATATAACTTTTTAATATTTTGATCTATACTTCGATTTTTAAATATTATTTTTGTTTTCCTGATGAAGAAGCCATTGGCTTTGAAACATGTTGATTTTTTTCAATAAATAAGTGGTTTAAACAAAGTTAATTTATATTAATTATAGATATTTTTAATGCTAATAGGAAATTTTTCAATAGGCGTTCGGACGATCTGCTTCCTATCTAACCATCACGGCGTTTCACCGCAGAGAGGATAGAATGTCATATTCCTCTTTCTTGGCACACCACTTTTGCTTCGGCTACATTCATACATATTCTGGGGCTTTTAACGGAGCCATCCTGCAATACTTGTAGTATCTGATCGTGCCAGGTCTTTCGCGGACGCCCTTTTTTTCTGTTGCCCACCAATGTGAATGATTTATGTACTTTTATTTTCAATGTTAGATCACTTCAGACCCCAAATGTTATTTTAAAAGACCTGTATTCTGCATAATTAGCCCGGTGGGCATGACACATAAAAGGTACTTGAGCCTCGGATATTGTTGTCGTCTTCGAAATATTACGAGGGATTTTATACTTAATCTATTTTCACTATCTCGTAAAAATATTATCAAATACACATTGAAGTGTATTTTTTAAAAATTTTGTATTATATATATATATATATTTTTAATAATCACACAAATTTTAGTAAAAGCTATTGTAACGACAGTGAGCGGTATGCTTTTCTCTGGAAAAGATGTTGAAAAATTAAAATGCATTTACGGATAAATTTATTATAAAATATTTTTGTACAAAAAACATTTACACAAAACATTATTTATTATGAAGAAGTACAATAATTAGTAGTACAATAAAAATGACAAGGTTAAGTAAAATTTATCATATAATTAATTTATATTTCAATTTATAAAATAAAGTACAAAAACATCAATCAATTCTTAAAATTATGAGAAAATTAGAAAATAAATCAATACCTTTAAAAAACTGGCTTTTTGCTTCTATCAAGTCGTCGCGTACGCCCACGCTAGTTAACATTTGTTAACATCGGATGCTTGTTAATTAATGGAGATGTTTCATGATGTTGATAATACTATATTTAACTTAATGAAATCAAAATGTAGAACAAAACTAGTAAACCAGTGAAATCTGTCAATAAATAAGACAGAAAAATTATATTAAAGTTAGTGTATTCTAGGGCGGAATGATTGAACTCTAACTCGCCTGTGACGTCACGCGTCCGCATACGTACGAGCCGCAATGTACACCGGGTGCGAGTGATGACGTCACACGACTCCGCCGGACGGAACTAAATTATTCACGCAAAACTCTTCTTCTTCTTCTTCTTCAACAGCCTTCGTCTTTCCACTGCTGGATGTAGGCCTCTTCCTTATTTTTCCATTCTTCCCTGTTGTTGGCTAATTGTAGCCATTTCTTCCCCCCCACAGCGACAATATCATCGGCCCACCTCTTTTGAGGTCTTCCGATGCCTCTTTTATTTTCACATTTCGGAACTCTGGGAGGCCGCAAAATACAAATTTAAAATTCTATAACTTTAAAGAGTTAAGGTTGTTATTACGGTCGTTAGACATATTTAACTATAACCGGTTACGGATATTTTATGCGAACCGCATCTTTTTCCGAGAGACGATTGTCGACGTTTCGTTGAATTCTTGTTTAACGTCGTCAGGAGGACGACCTGTACCCGCGGAGGTAAAGGGCGGACTGATTAATGCTTTCGAGGGCGTAAATTATATGCACTTTGTTGTGAAAAAAAAAGTGCATGTAATTTACGCCCTCGAAAGCATTAATCAGTCCGCCCTTTACCTCTTCGGGTACAAGTCGTCCTCGCGATAACGTTGAATAAGAATTCAACGAAACGTTGAAAATCGTCTCTCGGAAAAACATACGGTTCGTATAAAATATCCGTAACCAGTTATTATAGTTAAATTCTATAACTTTGTTAGCTTTTGAGATGTCTTCATTTTACTTTCATGCTTTTGTGCAATTTTACTCAATTTTTAATTTACATTCATTGAAAAAATATAGGAAACTTCTAAACCATTAGATACCGGTGATGTGATAATGCACGTTTTTATAGGTATAAAATATATTTAAATATGTTGCTTTGGAATGCTATTAAAAGTTAGTACCCATTTGAAAAATTGTGAACTTGTAAAATGGTCTTCTGGTTTGAGTCTTCTGGGGTATTATACCGTGTTAATACGATTAACACGGCATAATACCCCAGAAGATTCTGAGTGACCGTGAAATCCTAAGAACATTCTCGTAAAATGGTGTTTCCTACTTTCTTGAGCGAGTTCTTCCGAAAGGAACTTCCGATTCTAATGGCGAATAGTTTCATAATACGTTTGCCGTTGTTGAAATCTTGATTTGGCACCGGAGTTTATCTAAATTATTCCTTGTGTGTTTTAAGTATGCATTTCGTGCGTTTTTTCATTTCGAATTGCTTATATTATTATCGCCTATTCTGGTCGCAAATTGCGTTGCAATACGCTTATTTCTCGCATATAATTTGTTCGACACGTTTCAAAATGTTGCGATATTAGCGTAATTTGCATTACCTCGTTTTACACGGTTAGCTGAAGCACTTTTATATGCAAAACTAGCTGCAACCCGTCAAAAATGGCGGGGCGCGAATGATCCGCGGCGCCTTTTCCGTCGCGTCAATTCGGCAAAGCGACCGATCATCCGCGTAGTGTGTTTGATAAGCGCATATTGCATGGAAAGAAAAGTAGCGGCGTTCCGCGACGGAAAAGACGCGGCGGAAGATGCGCTTAGCGTGGCGCCGGCCTAAAGAATAAGTATTTATTTAATTGAGGATAAATAATTTAATTAAGGATAATTAAGGAAGAATTATATAATTATTTACGATGAAATTGGTGAACGTTGCGTTGTGTAGAGTGATCACTTAGGCCAGCTCATACAAGTTGTAAGTCCTAAGCTATCGTATTACAGCCTTTTTGTATATAACTTAGCTTTGTCTCTATGAGACTATTACAATTTATCCTTAATTAATTATCTCTGGGGACAAAATCCAGTAACTGTGTTCTTAGAACATACTTTCATATAGAAATATTGTTTAAAACTATTTATTTAGAAAAAAAAAATTACACCTCAAAGGTGTTACGGACGTTACACGAAGTTACGATGGACGGACGGACAGACGGCGGAATTATTATAATTGGGATGCTTCTTCTTCTTCTTCTTCATCAGCCTTCGTCTTTCCACTGCTGGATATAGGCCTCTTCCTTATTTTTCCATTCTTCCCTGTTGTTGGCTAATTGGCCTTTCCCCCCACAGCGACAATATCATCGGCCCATCTCTTTTGAGGTCTTCCGATGCCTCTTTTATTTTCCCAATGTCTCCATTTCAGAACTCTGGGAGGCCATCTTGTTGGGATGCTAGATTTGAACTTTAATCTATGATGTCAAAACCGAAAGGGTTATATATCTTTTTAAATTGATGGTTAATGAAATGAAATGAACATTGCATGATATTCTTATTCTATATACAATATTTTTCTTTCTTTTTCGATCCTCTTACTTGCAATGTTTCTCTTGAGGGGGTGGCGCCTGGTCTTCGATAGAGAGAGGTTCGTTGAAGATGAGTTAATCTGGAAGTATCGCGTGAGAAATCGTGTATGTCAGGACAGAAGAGGGGGGCGACCTGTCCTCTCTGCCTACTCCCGTGGAGAAATGGTGTTAGTTGGCTTTTTCCTTTTGATTGACAAAATGTTGATTCTATGATATTCTATCTATCCTCTAGTCACCTTTACTGTTCTTTCTTTACAAATAATCTAAATGTATATGGTTTTTTATTGCTCCGAGCGTGCCATCATTGATCAATGCCACCGGTGATTTAATGATCTGCAATTTTTAAAATTTGCTTTGTGACTAACTATTTCCTGATAAAATATTTACCTTGTGTGCGACTTGTTTCACCCACGCACCGACGCCTTCTCTGCGACCTTCGAATCGCTCCACGCAATTTTTACGAACCATTGGACACATTTTTTACGCCTCGTTTTTTATCTACCGCACCACCCGCATAATTGTTTCTCTTTATGCGTCGGGTTCTACCTGGACGTCGTCCTCCACCTCCCGGATTTCTATGCGTGGCGCGTGCTTCTGCTTCACGTACTGCCCGTTTCTGCATCCTGTCCGCCGTCGTCTTCCGGGAAAGGATTATATCACTGGAGCTGCCGTGCGCTCAGCAGTCGTGTCACGTGCCCGATTGTGTCTGTCGACGTCAAATTTAAATGGGATTGGGTTATTTTGGATACTCGTCATTTTCGCTCTTCACTCTTGGCTCTACAACCCCTGCTGGGTCTTGGACTTCTCTAGAGTTTTCCTCCACTCATATCGGTTTTGTGCCAGCTGTCTCCGATTCAGGAGCTCCAAGGCAGAGAAGTCTTTGAGGAAGTTGTCGCTCCATCTTAATTTTGGCTTTTCTAAGCTCCTTCGCCCCGTCGGCCTTGAGTTCAGCAGGGACTTTGGCGCTTGATGCTCGGTCATTCTCTCCACATGACCCAGCCACCGAAGTCTTCCCAGTTTTATAAATTTGGTGACGTTCAGCTCCTTAAACAGAGCTCATTGTTCTAAAGACACATCATTTCATTTTGTCAAAATTCTCATCGCTACCTTGAAAGATCGTCTGAAGTTAGACGAGAAAGAAAAAAATACATCATACTTTGAATATTTTGTAAAGGACATACTCTTTATTTTGTATTTACAATTTAGAAACATAGTTTCGTGGTATTTTGGCGGGTTTGTTACCTTTGTACCGCATCGCTGGATGGGGGATCATCTGTGGAGGAGGCAGCGCGGGCGAATTGTTCGTATCTTGAATCTGATTGGTTGAAATGGTTGCTGCGCTTGCGGCTAAGTACGCGGTAGCTCCTGATCACCACGGATTAAAAAAAAATTACGTGTTATTACACGCTTCGAGACATATATGTAAAAAAATATTTATATCAACTCATGGAACTCTCTTCCCTCCGTAATGCGGAACAGTGCATCAGAAACAGTATTTTTAAAAAGACTTAAAACGCACCTTTTTGTAAAATCTTTTCCCTTCAATTAAATACTAGTGTAGGACGAAACGATGTTTGTGTAAAGCGCCCTTGAGTAATTATCAAAAAAATATTTGATGATGTTTCGTCAACTCAAATGCCCTGATGTCGAACCCTGTAATGGGACCGGTAACGTCGGCCGGAAAGGTCATAGAAACACGGCAGAATATCCCAGAAAACTCAAAGCTGTGAAAACATTGATTTAAAAAATCGCGCGCACTACTCTACACTAATCGTCGTCTCCAACCACAACCCAATGGTATTTGATTTGGTAGGACCGACCCTTAGAAGCCTTAACTTGTAACAGAAATGGAGCCCTCACCTCTATGTTTACTGAGTCATCCACCCATAGGCATGACGACAGTATTAAAGAATAAGTGATTCTAGACAAGAAAATATTTTTAAAGGATTCTAAAAAAGTGATCCAGTCTTAATGTAGACATTGCGATTAATAAAATTTTCAATAAAATAAAAGTATAAAATTCCGCGTTCGGCCATTTTAACTGAAACACCGTTCAGAGCGAATGACGTCACGCCTAAGTAATCATTACCGTGTCTCTTGAACTGTTGTCATAGACACAATGCAATGTTTACTTAGTCTTGACCTCACGTAGACGCCGTGATATCTGCGGGCGTTTTTACGCGAAATTAAAAATAGGTAGATGAAAACGCAATTATTTGCGTAAAAACTTAGTTTATTACTGTTATTTTCGGTAATGGTAGACGTGTGCCTACATTATAGAAGGTTATTTCAAAATCTAGCACTGTCCCAACTCATTGCCTGGGTAGGCTGTTGGGGTCGGCTCATCTCGTTCTAAACTGTATCTTCTTCGTTTCTGGATATCGCCTTCATCCAGGCCGTTTCTATGTAAAATCTGTCGTCACGCCTATTGCGATATTTCAGAGTGGTCGCAGTGCAAATATTATTTGTATTTTTGCGCAACGGAACAATATTTGAAAATTATTTTGCAAATGGCCGTTCGACCGTGACAGAAGAATGCGAAAACATTTTCATTTTGACGTTCCGCGGCCGGGGTCGCCGCCAGTGGAACCGCCGGGCTCCCGCGGTCCGGTGCTAAATTTCTGGTTTATCGCCGCTTCGCTAATCTAAATGGTCGCTCTTGATAGCTGAGATTCGGGAGATAAGACATGGGCGTCGTCGTGTCCAGGAACCCGAGCGTCTGCCGCCACGAGGAGGAGGACGCGGTCTTGGAGAGGAATTCTTCCTACGAGTCGTGTTACGAGGTAAAATATTTTTGCGGAATAAGATAGTAATACAAGCGGAGGCTATTGTCTAGAATACAAACGTAGCGGAATTTTGATGAAAGAAAAAAATTTCCTGGTGTAATGAAGGGTCCTGATTACATAAATGAAGTCAGATTTTCCCGCTTGCTGGTTTTAAAGCAGTTATTTCGAGTTTAAAAATGATACATTTTGACACTTCACGCCATAGATGCCCATGTAAAATATAAATTATGTTTTTGCTGTTTTATTCGTAGAAATTGACAAATTACGTTTATCATAAGTGGGCCCATTCATTATCAAACATGTCAACTATACGATCCTGCATTACGTCGGCGCGCGGCGGGCTGCGCCGCGCCCCGTGCAATATAATGTATGCCCCACATTACCTAAGATAATATCATTGCGAATTTGAATCCGTTTTTAACAAATAATTTGCCTTTTCCCTACCGGATACGTCGCCTACACTTATTTCCATTTTTAATACAAAATTGGCATTTTCCCCATCTGATACAACATCTAGACTTAACATTAATTTTCTATGGTTTCTTGTTTTATTATATGGGCATCTATGGCGTGAAGTGTCAAGTATCATTTTTAAACTTAAAATAACTGCTTTTAAACCAGCAAGCGAGAAAATTTGACTTCATTTTTGTAATCAGGACCCTTTATTACACCAGGAACAATTTTTCTTTCATCAAAATTCAAGTTCGGTTGTATTCTTGACTTATTCCCATGATGGCGATCATAATTGTAATGTAGAATTGTCTGAGCGCAGGAGATAGAGAGGGGAAATGGGATAAAATACACTCTCCATGCGGGGCGCGCCATCAGTAAAGGTACAGATACACATGCTTATTAGTGGCATGCTAATGAGCATGCCACTAATAAGCATGCCCTAACAACTGTACACACTTGCTCATTACTAGCATGCTTATTAGTGACATGCTCATAAATAAGCACGCTCAAAGCTAACAATCAAATGCACATGCTCATTAGTGGCATGCTCTTGTCATATAATAGAGGAGAATTCTAGTTCAAAATTGAAACATTGCACACTGAAATAGTAAATTCAAGTGAACCAATAAATCAAAACAGTTCTTGGGTTTAATCAAACACGTCTGCGTATTGCTGGCATGCTCTTGTCACAGAATAGAGACGCTCTTGTTCAAAATGGAAACTGCAAACTGAAATAGAAAATTCGAGTGAACCAATAAATCAAAACAGTTCTTGGGTTTATTCAAACGCACCTGCTTATTGCTGGCATGCTCTTGTCATAGAATAGAGACGATCTTGTTCAAAATGGAAACTGCAAACTGAAACAGAAAATTCAAGTGAACCAATAAATCAAAACAGTTATTGGGTTTATTCAAACGCACCTGCTTATTGCTGGCATGCTCTTGTCATAGAATAGAGACGATCTTGTTCAAAATGGAAACTGCAAACTGAAACAGAAAATTCAAGTGAACCAATAAATCAAAACAGTTCTTGGGTTTATTCAAACGCACCTGCTTATTGCTGGCATGCTCTTGTCATAGAATAGAGACGATCTTGTTCAAAATGGAAACTGCAAACTGAAATAGAAAATTCAAGTGAACCAATAAATCAAAACAGTTCTTGGGTTTATTCAAACGCACCTGCTTATTGCTGGCATGCTCTTTGTCATAGAATAGAGACGATCTTGTTCAAAAGGAAATGCCAAACTGAAAACAGAGAAAATTCAAGTGAACCAATAAATCAAAACAGTTCTTGGGTTTATTCAAACGCACCTGCTTATTGCTGGCATGCTCTTGTCATAGAATAGAGACGATCTTGTTCAAAATGGAAACTGCAAACTGAAACAGAAAATTCAAGTGAACCAATAAATCAAAACAGTTCTTGGGTTTATTCAAACGCACCTGCTTATTGCTGGCATGCTCTTGTCATAGAATAGAGACGATCTTGTTCAAAATGGAAACTGCAAACTGAAACAGAAAATTCAAGTGAACCAATAAATCAAAACAGTTCTTGGGTTTATTCAAACGCACCTGCTTATTGCTGGCATGCTCTTGTCATAGAATAGAGACGATCTTGTTCAAAATGGAAACTGCAAACTGAAATAGAAAATTCAAGTGAACCGATAAATCAAAATATTTTTGATTTTAGTTTTTATAATTTTTATTCTAAGATTTGAATCATTCATGTCTTTTAATAAAGTTTCATAAACATTATTTCTCGCTATATTATTTTTACATAGCGGTGACCGAGTATTCCACGGACATTCGTGATTCCTATAATAAGTCACGAAAAGTAATGTTTTATCATCTCCCCAACGCGCCATTTTGTTTGTTGTTTCACGTGGCGCGAATGCAATAAGCATGCTCATAATAAGCAAGCCTGTTCACACGTGCTCCAAAGATACCCCTTCTCATGGTGAATGACAGTGGCATGCTCATTACTAGCAATGTGCGTACACACATGCCACTAATAAGCAAGGGCTAAAGAAGGTCGATACTGCGCATGCTCACGTGCACTAATAAGCATGTGTATCAGTAGCTTAAAGGGCACTATCCAAGAACACTGTCCCACGGGTTACACAGGGTGTCCCGTATCTCGACGTCAAGCCGAAATCGGGTGATAGGCCAAGACATAATTAATAGTTATCAGAAAAATACTTTAAAAAATATAAAAAACAGTCGGTTAAAACTGGGCAAAGCGTTGATTTTGAATACTTGGTCTGGTCAAAAAGTGACATTTTCTTCCAAGCTGGAGCAGTTGGTTTTGAATTTTGGACTAAAGTTTACAGAAGCATTATTCAGGATTACATAAAAATAAAGAAAATGAAGAAAAATAAAGATTTGTAGCAACAGGAGTGAAAAGACCGTAACAGGGCGTAGATTTTTTTGATTTTTTAAAAATGTTTAGAATTTTTAAAACACATGACTTTAAATATTTTTCTGATAACTATTATGACTTGGCCTATCACCCGATGTCGGCTTGACGTCGAGATACGGGATATCCGGTAGAAAGAAAGTATTTATCGATATAATTGAATGTTTTGATTGATTAATCAAGATTTATTATAGATGTCTCATATATATTTTGGTAATGACAAAGCTTTGGACTGCAGGTCGCGAACGTAAAAATACAACTCACATACGAAACAAGTTGTGTAAGTTAAACATGTATACAACTTCCAAAAAATTGATGGATGTGGTAGTCTATCATGGCTGGAAATGTTACATTGTGTAAAGCGATCACTTAGGCCAGCCGTACGATAGATACACCCAAAAAGACTTCACTACCTACTTTCCCATATAAAAATATAGCTTCGTCTCTATTAATACATCTTGATTAGCACCTAATGTCTCCACACCTAGTATGTACTCGGCGAAAACACCTAATTTTTAGAAGTAGAAGTAATAGTAAATAAGTTAATATTTATGTGTAAACTGCCCTTGTGGTGAGCTCTCACCAAAACGGCGCTGTACACATCGCGGCACGAACCCCGGAAGATTCCGCGGGTGGGGTCGGACTTCTTCCTCACACTTCACGTTGGTGACCATCGCCATCTGCCCCAACTCTGCAAAAGTTCTACTCGTATTGTCAGAGGTAGCGCGATTCAGACCGATGTCTTGGTCTTCTAGAGAACAAAGTCATCACTATCAATGATAATAATATTGAAATAGTAGATGAATATATATACCTAGGACACAAGATAAAAATGAACAAAGATAACCAAACTGCAGAATTGCCAAGACGAATAGGAATGACCTTGGCTGCTTTTGGCAAACTCAAACATATCTTCGAGAACAAAGAAAAAAGAAAAGCTTTTGACTCATGCATACTGCCGATGATGACGTATGGATTGGAGACTATGGCTCTTACAAAGAAAAGTGTAGAAAAGCTCAAACGCACGCAACGATCCATGAAGAGATCCATGCTTGGAGTAAGCCTAAGAGATAGAATAAGAAATGACGAAATTTGGCGCAGAACTAGAGTAGTGGATATCATGGATCGTGTATATTTTGCAAGTCAGGATGCTACAACATGGCCTCCCAGAGTTCCGAAATGGAGACCTTGGGAGAATAAAAGAGGCATCGGAAGACCTCAAAAGAGATGGGCCGACGATATAGCCGCTGTGGGGGGAAAGAAATGGTTACAATTAGCAAACAACAAGGAAGGATGGTAAGAGAAGGAAGAGACGTGTATCCAGCAGTGGAGAGACGAAGGCTGACGAAGAAGAAGAAGTCTACGTCTTCCAGGAAAAAAGGCAATCGAGAGTATCAGTCGATGAAACAGTTACCTAGAACGCGTTGAGCGCACGATTACTGGAAGAATGTCTAAAGACGGCGCCTCCTGGGTCGTATGAAAGGATTGAATCGACAGCACGCTGTGTTTGTTTGACTGTAAATCTTAATTTGAATCTAAGCGCCTTGAGACCCGCGCCGCTCCGTTCTCCGATCTCGCCATTGTGTGTGTCAGGTGAATAAATTTCGATATCCCATCTGATCTAATGTTATAATCGTGTCCGCCCGTCCGCCGCCGGAATCTCAAGCATGTACCCGCCTCTCCTGTTAATGCTTATCATATTATATTATAATATCTCTAACGTCGATACCTGCTGTTATGCTAATTCGACCCGCGAGTAAACACTGCCATTGTGGTTATTTTTGCGTGTCTGCCTCTTCATTACCATAAGTTGCGTCGGATTATCTATTCCGAGCACACCTCTTCGCCGCGGACGGTGGTTGGTTGCGCAACGTGGCTTTGAAAGGGTTGCTTAATTCGGGTTATGTTATTCTTGTACTTGCTCGTGCCGGAGTGACCTTGGCCGCTGGTGGCTTTGCAGATGGGTTGCAAGTAACACCGCGGAGTATTTATTTTATTTATTTATCTTAATAATTTAGTTCCACACATAATGTTGTGTGGGCTAATACATGATTTCACTTCAACATGTTGCATTCCATCTAATCATTTAAAAGTTTTTATAATATAATTTTTGCACTTCAGTTTAAACCTTCTTATATTCTCCATGTTTTGAATTTCCTTTGGCAGGCTATCGAAGATTTTTATACCTTTATACATCATACAATTTTGTGAGGTGTTTTTCTTTTTCTTTGGTAGTCTTATGTTGTCGCTTCCTCTTGTATTGTAGGAATGAAAATCCTTATTCATCTTCATCCTGTCATCAAGGTATTTGGGTACTAATCCATGTTTAATTTTAAATATTTGGACCATTACATTATATATTATTCTTTGATTTACAGTTTCCAGTCCTAGTGCATTCAACATTTTTGTTATTTTGGTTCTCTTATTACACTTCAATATTATACCCATAGCTCTGTTTTGTACTATTTGTAGTTTCTTTAGCATTCCTTCGTTGCTTATAAATAATATACTTGAACAGTAATCTATGTGTGGGAGAATCATAGTATTGTATATTAATAAACTTGTATTTTTATTTATGTCTTCTTATTCTTCCAAGTAAGGACACTTTTTTTGCGAGTTTCTTCACCACAAATTCAGTATTTTTTGTAAATGTTAGTTTTGAATCTATAATTACACCTAGGTATTTTATACTGTCTACGATTTCTAATATGTCATTTTCTAGTTTCACATTATACTTGGTTGTTCTTTTTTTGCTTCCAATTATCATACATTTTGTTTTTGAAACATTTAATTTAAGTTTGTTGAATTGGAGCCATTTTGATATTTCCTCCAGTTCTTTATTTATGTTGTAGATCGCTGTTTCCAGGTCACTATCCTCTATGTATATTAAAGCGTCGTCTGCAAATAATTTTATTTAATATTTATTTAGTACTGATGTAATGTCATTTATGTGTATGATAAATAATAAGTTCTGGTAAAGTATTTCATTTGGGTAAACTAGCGAAGCCTCTAAGCCTGGCTTTATCCACGGCTGTGACTGAATTGAAATCTTTCCCATGAGGCACTCTATTTTATTAATTTTATCGACACGCGGTGGTGGCAAATAAAAACATCGGAAACTAATAGCGATTTATTAACTAATGATTAATTAATTATTAAATGTACAACGTCACTTTACACGAATTAAATTTAACGCTATTCTTTAAATCGCACTATTTCGTAATATGTCACTCGAATACGAACACTTTATTGTCGCTGGGTAACACTATTCATCACTTGTAGCTCGCTATCAATTCTCGCACGTAGTATTTATTGCATATATTTCACGTATCAATGCAGAGTAACATATGTAATAGGAATATTCAAATTAATTCAAGTTCTATGTTTTCATAATACATACTGTACGTATGATACATTCTTTTGATGGGAAAAAAATAACCGACAGGATGCTGTCTCATTGTTCAACACGCAATGTCAGATAGAGAAAGAAAATCAATAGCTCCACCGAGTGTCTTGTGTAGTACCTACCGCAAGATGGGATATTTTCTGTCGGGACTTCAGTTTGTGCATTTTGAAAACGGCAAAACGATACGTTAAATACAGAAATCTTCACAGCTACGGGCTGTATTGACCGGCTTTGTAGGACAAGATGCGTAGAAGCCAGGAGCGTAAAGTGAGAACAAGAAGCATAACTTTTTAAAATTTAAACACGTAATTGAAAAAAAAAATTCTGGCAGAATATTATGGAATATTAAAAGTCTGAATAATATGTTAATTACTGTGATCGGAATATTACGAGATATACATCTTATTTGGGTTTCTTTTCAAAGTATATGCTTAGGAACAAGTCATACTTCTTGTTCTCACTGCATGCTACTAGTAGTACAGTAGGACGAATCGTGCAATTTTTTTGTTATCTCTCTAGAACAGAAACTTGTGGGGGCCTATGTCGAAAGTCGAAGAGGAAGATTAAGATCCTCCACTCGTTGGAGAGACCAATTGGAAAAAGCCATCGGCACTTCTCTGGCGGCAGCGCCAAGATACGCAGGATACCAGAAAAGATGGAAGAGAATAATTAAGAGGGCGGGAGATCTTTAATCATGAGGGACCAACTTGGATGATGCCCGCGGAGGCATTAACGACCCGCAGAAGCTGGAACAGAACAAAGAAAGAGGATAGTCTACACCCAATGCTATTACTGCGATTTTTCAAACTGCGAGCTGCAGAGAAAGACCATCGATTAGTCACGAGAGGGAGGGAACCGAACGGGAAAGAGTTTGACGTCCACTTTTATCGCACGCGTGGGAAGCAAAAGCCGCAACATCCTCGTCGGCAATAAGCGGTGGTGCTGAGGTCACGCTGGGATGCGGCACCTGTCCAGGGTCAGGGCGCCTCGCCCCGTCCTTGTCACGACATGCGCCGACAGCTCGTCTCTTCAGACTTCCTCGTGCGTGTTTGTAGTTGGCCGCCAGCTGGGCCTATTCTGCCGCGGACTCTGCGAGCGTGAAGATGTCTGACGTCACAGATTAAGCAGGCCTGAAGTTCAGTTAATCAAATGTTAAAAAAAAAAAAAAACAGGCGGTGCAAAGAAAACATTCCGAGTCCTGACGTAAAGAATGTGTTATCCAATTGATCCGATCTGTATAAAATTATCAATATGCTAAACTTACAAGATTTGATATATATCGATAAGGTGAAGATGCTTTATAAAGTAAATAATAAATTATTAAACACAAGCGTCGCCTTGTGTCAGAATAGCGATGTGCACTCACGCTACGCAAGAGCGAGAGATAATGTATGGGGTATGAAAGCAAAGGCAGCAATATAAAAAAAATGCATAGCAAGTCATCGAGGATTACTAATTTGTAATGTATTAATTTCGAAATTTTATAGAAAACATAGCTTTTACATTTGTAGGAAAAATTATTTCGGAAGGAATAGAGATATAAAATCTGTAATTCAGTACATTTTATATTAGTTATCCTCGGTGACTGCATTCAAAACATTTTGTTACATTTTTTTGGATAGTTCTTACTTTGTTTTTATATTACACGTATAAGAAGTGATATTCAGAGAACAAATATAGAATGGCTTTATTTCCTGTATGTATAATTTATATGTATATTTTTTTTTATTTGAGACACTAACAGAACAATGGGTATGTGTATGACACACAAATAATAGCCATTTTAAATCGAGACTGCCCAGTATCCCAATTACAAGTGTCTTCGGCACGCTCTAGCAATATGAATATATATATTAGGTCCTTACATATGAAATTGGCGTTTTGCCGTACTGGCAAATTTGATCTCAAATATCTTCTCTTTGGTTAGGAATTCCAAATCCAAATTTATACAGCTATTTACTCATGTATTTGTGTTTTGAAAATTATAATTCATTTGTTTTTTCCTCAATTGTTTTTTTCTTTACATCACTCAGTTTACAAAATGAAAAACTTGAAATATCGC
Source organism: Agrypnia vestita (assembly GCA_016648135.1). Classification (NCBI taxonomy): domain Eukaryota; kingdom Metazoa; phylum Arthropoda; class Insecta; order Trichoptera; family Phryganeidae; genus Agrypnia; species Agrypnia vestita. The sequence goes on from JADDOH010003003.1 coordinate 248,925, forward strand.
GTTATTTAGGAGTACGAGTTCCACCGTGGCACCAATGCTGCAGAAACGGCTCGAAGGATTAATGATGTGTATGGCGACAGTGCCGCAAAAGAAAACACAGTGCGTTTTTGGTTCCAACGTTTTCGTTCTGGAAATTTCGACCTGCAGAACAAGCCCCGTGGACGGCCGGAGACCAAAGTTGATAATGAAGAATTGAAGGCTATTGTGGAAGCGGATCCATCGCAAACTACATCCGAGTTAGCTGCAGGCCGCGGTGTTAGTGATAAAACTGTTTTAATCCACTTGAAGCAAATTGGTAAGGTGAAAAAGCTTGAAAGATGGGTACCTCACGAATTGAGTGAAGCAAATCAACAAACGCGAGTTACTTGTGAGCGCTTGGTGGACTAGTGCTGGTGTCGTTCACTACAGCTTTCTTAAATCTGGCCAGACGATTACGGCAGATGTCTATTGTCAGCAACTGCAAACCATGATGGAAAAGCTAGCTGATAAACAACCGAGGCTGGTTAATCGCTCTAGGCCACTGCTGCTTCATGATAACGCTAGACCACACACTGCACAACAGACGGCTACCAAATTAGAGGAGCTTCAATTGGAATGTCTAAGACATCCACCGTACTCTCCGGACCTTGCCCCAACAGATTACCATTTTTTTCGAAATTTGGATAACTTCTTGCAAAGGAAAAAATTCAATTCCGATGGGGCAGTCCAAACCGCCTTCAAAGATTTTATTGATTCCCGTCCGAATGGTTTTTTTAGTAAAGGGATCGATGAACTACCTATGAGATGGCAAAAGTGCATAGATAGCAATGGTACATACTTTGATTAAATAAATATATTATAATAAAAAAAATCGGCTTTATGTTCCTCCCATACTAAACGCCAATTTCATATGTAAGGACCTAATATTATACAGGGTTATTTGGAAAACATTAATTACCTCGCAGGACTACATTCCTTTTTTTTCATATTAGATATGAGTTACTGTAATGATAGTCCAACGTTTTACAAAAAATAAGTCAGAAATATTGAGAAAAAATGCAAACTTTGATGTCGCATATCTCCTTAACTATTGATATTAGGTCATAATAGCTTGAACATTTTCGACTCATAATCAAGACAGGAATATAGTCCCGCGAGGTTATTAATGTTTTCCAAATAACCCTGTATATTTAGTGTATGAATGTAGTGTGATCATATAATAATATGTTAATAAATAATTGATTTTGAGTGTGAATGTGACATAAAGAAAAAAAATAATGTAAGACTCTTCAATAAACAATGGAAAAGACTTGTGTTGGAGAGGAGATATTTCATAAATCATACGTTGTTCAAAAATTTCTGTCTCGTCATCTCGTCAAGTATTAAATGTATTATGCATAGTTCTTCTTTATCATAGTTATAAAGAAGTCCTCCTATACCAACATGCATTTGCTGTTCAGGGATTTTCCATTTTTTTCTTATTTTTTCTTATATTTGTAATAGCTCTTTTTTGGGTGTTTAAAATATTGATATAATTAAAAATTAATTTTGAATTCATCTGGAAAATGAACTTCTTTATTTCTCCTTTCGGTAACGGATTAATGTCGACCGTAAATTAATAGAGGTTCCACAATTTACTCACTGAACACCCTTTTTTCTGCGTGTCACCTTTTATGATAGTATTTGGACAGTGTTAGAATAAGCCCAACAGGCGGGCGAGGTCTGTGTTTGTTCCGGTTCACGGCTATAATATATGGTCACAAAATGCCAGGCGAAAATATTATGTCGGTACACAATATTACCTCGCCGGTTAATTGTATCCGCAAATGTTATTCGCGAGTTAATGAACTATAATGGAAATTTCATCAAAATTTCCACAGTTTGTGAAAACTTTTTTATCTTCAGCCGTCATTACCCGTTAAGGTGCTGATACACATGCATATTTTTGAGCATGCTCAAATAGCTGTACACACTTGCTCGTTATTGGCATGCTTATTTTAAGCATGGTCATGAATAAGCTTGCTCAAAGCTAATAATCCAACACACATGCTTATTACTGGCATGCTCTTGTCATAGAATAGAGACGCTCTTGTTCAAAATGGTTACTTAACCAACTGAAACAGGAAATTCAAGTGAACCAATAAACAAAACAGATCCCGAGCTGCTATCCGCATATATATTTTTTATTTTAATTTTTATAATTTTTATAGTAAGATTTGAATCATTCATGTATTTTAATAATGTTATAAACATTATTTCTTGCTGTATTATTTTTATAAAGCGGTGACCGAATATTCCACAGACATTCGTGATTCCTATAATAAGTCACGTTTTGTCATCATCGAAAAGTAATGTTTTGTCATCTCCCCAACGCGCCATATTTGTTTAATCTGTCGACTGAGAAGATCGCATCGACAATCGATTCTAGCCGCGAATGACATTAGCATGCTCGTAAGCAAGCCTGTTCACACATACTCAAAAGATACCCCTTCCACCCGCAAATAAAATGGCATGCTCATCAATCAACCGGCGGTTGATGTGCGTTCACACATGCTACTAATTAGCAATAGCTCAAGAAGCTCAATACTGCGCATGCTCACGTGCCACTAATGAGCATGTGTATCAGTACCTTTATGCAAATTTTAGATAACGTCACGTGTTGTGGCTGCGGGAGGGAGGAATGAAAACATTGGAAATTAATTAGCGATTTCTTCTTCTTCTTATGGTGCCATCTCCTATCTGACCAGTTCGTGTAACACGGGGTCCAGGTCGCAATTTGTCTTTTTTCGCGTTCCCGCGACCTCTAGATTTTAAATCCACCCGCCATTTAGAAAAATTTCCGATCCTGCAAGCAAAAGGACATTATGCAGGATTAATCTGAAACCCAGTTATGCTAATGAATGTCTGGTCGGTAGCCAAAGTGTTGACTATAAATATTGTTTTTTTTTTTAATCAACATTTTACGATCATTTTCACTTAGGCCAATATATATAAAAATGGCAGTGGCGTGCAGTGGGCGGAAACGTAGGCCTTGCTGTTACCGATAAAATTATGATCGATTAAAAATTTTACGATATGAATAAACATCGTATTCAAGTGCACATGAAATACTCAAAAACGCACATTTAACGAACTTTCTTTACAAATTGGCATTAACTAATTCATTTAAACACAAACAGATTGAATTTATACTATCAATTGTAATTAATCGACTCATTAATTCAAATGAAAGTAACAATCGATTTAAACAGCGCCATTTGCTAGCGGGTGGCTATCAAATCAAATGGACGGTAAGAATACATTCAAAACATTGTAAGTAAGAATGGTATAAGTAAATGTGGCGTTTCTGGGTAAAAGTGACGTGCGCGCGGTTTTCACCAAAAATTAGACCTTTCGAAGAAACATACAAAAAATTTACTTGATAACTACATAAAACTCGCAGACGAAAAGATAGCGCGAATATAAAAGAATTCAGTAGAATAATATACAGTTCAGTGAGATTTTCATACAGATTCAACAAATAAATTTGATGCAAGCAAATAGGTAAAACAGGAGAAGCATTGATGTGAAGTTGTATACAGAAGCAGTCGAAAATAACGAAAGTGTCAAAACTCCACAACTTTAATGCATGCGCTGCACGCCGCTGCTAAATAGTCGCAATATTATGTAATATGTAAAATGTGTTTACATAGTGTCACGAAAGTAAAACAATAAGAACTACACATAATGGAATATTCCACATGAATTTGGAATTTACTAAACTATTACGGAATGTTCCAGAACATCGGGTCTCTATAAATACGCGGTGGCATCGTGCTGAACTCACAGTTATTTCGACAAGCGAAACGTGACTTAAGCAAGGCGAGTTGACCAGAGGCAAGCGGCAGACATAATGGCGCGAGTGGGTACCTAGGTGCGGAGTTTTCTAGTGCGAACCTGAACGATTTAAGCAACGTTCATTAGTACATCAGATACAAGTTATTCAGGTGTGATAATTCGTGCAAATTACGAAATTGTGCGAATTAAAGAACGGTGCTCCGATGAAATTCGTTTCCAGTGAGTAAATAAAGCAATAATCTATTTTAAGTGTTTCATTGCCCACCACAGCCAAAATCTCGTGATTATATTGTTTGTGATAATATTTACTCAACTATTTTATGAAAATTCTTTGTTTAAAATAAAAATGTTACTGTTGTTTTTATATATTACCTTTTTTATACTCGTTTAAACATCCCCAGAAAAGTTAAAACTTGTGTTTGGGGACAGGAGTACATGATGCATATCTATATGTATCTATTAATTATAATGTATGTAAGAAAAAAATATTCTTAAAGTAAAACATTGAGTATAAACAGGCATGTAAAGGTAAATTAAAGTAAACAATATATGTAGAGAATTATAAACATCATTAAATAAATATTAGTGAATGAGGTATACAAATTATTTTCGGAGTACAGTTATTTTTTAAATTTTAACTATTTTTATTAACTCGTGGCGTCTGCTTGCTTGCCGTCAACAAAAACTTTGGATCGATTTTTGACCCTTTTCCCGTGATCCAATCGAGCTGAAACTTGGCAAGCAGACTCGTGGCGACGATCAAGAAGATCGTTCAAATTTTCTTTAAAAAAAATTAATAATTATAGTATGATTTCGGATTTTTAGAAATTTTATTGGTTTTTTCAAATTGGAATCATTAGAAAAGTATGATTAGCAACGGCGCTGCGGCCCGATAACGTCGCGGAATATTTTCTAAATTTGAATCACTCCGTCGGTATAATAGGTACATCACTACGAATTTCGAAAATTTACAAAACAATTGGTTCACAGATGACAGCAAAATTGGGTTTTTTGGGAAAAAATCAAATAATAATTTATTTCTTTTAGATTTCTGCTTAGTTTTGAAGATTTTTACATTACTCAAATCTGATTCCGACTAAATCATTTGACGCTGGAAATTCATAAGGTACGATATTGATGATAATTGAATCTATCAAAATCTTGACATCTCAAAACATCTGACATTTTAGAAATATATTAAATTCCTGTAAGTTTAGTGTTATGTTATATGTTTTAATTCGTCTTTAATTATTGTTATATTTTACAAAGAAAGGGAGTATAGTAAAAACTTGTTTTTTGTGGGTTACTTTTTTTGTTTTGATCATGTACGTAAGTATTGTTTTATGTATTTCTTCAATTTAGTATATTGTTCTTCAGTTCTGACATTCATTGGTAAAGTTTTGAAAAATTATACAATATATTAATGACATATTTTCTCTTTTTCACAGGTAAGGAAAACATACACTTGCACCGAGCATCGGTGAGTTTTCTACAATCAGTTGAATCAATGTGTTTCACGTTTTAGGTATAATTCGATAGAAATCTACGTTCTGTAGGTAAATACTGCCGATTTTTATAATTGTTAAACCGACAAATGTCTTGTTGGTTCAATAATTATAAAACCATCATCTACTGACGTGTTAGTTATCTGAAGTTTGAGTCTCGTTGTAGGAGACCGACCACTAAGAAATAACAAGAACATTATGTGACAAAAATAGAGATGCATACGCCGAATGTGAATTCCGTTTATTCATTTTATTTATTTAAAGAAAACAGGTTTTCGGCCTGATACGGTTCTAAGAATGTTCTCGAAACAAATCTACTCGTGTTATACAGCATTTTCATAGCAAACGGGTGAAATATTTATATTTTTGCCTCGATTAATTTTTATGTTGCAGCCAGTGGTGTAGTTACCGTCTGGGGTATTGCCCGTGCCCTGGTATTTCTAAACAAGTTCGAAATTCACAACACTTACAACACAACCTTAAAAATCTTATATTTGAAATATTTCTTCGTAGTACCTTATTAAATTTTTAATATTCGACATTTATTACTTTTGTAACGAAGTTCCTTAACGCGGCTTGCGCTTCGAGTTGACTGATAGAGATCGTCATGTAAGGAAAAAGCGTTATGCCCCCTCCATGCGACTTTCTCTCTTTCTGTTATATACGAGTGTTTGTGTATATGCGTGCGAGTATCGAGATTCGAGTAGACGAGCATCGTGCGCGACAGGTTGTATAACCTCAATACCGAACGCGTGGAAATTTTGTTATTTGTTTTAAATCATACGTGAGTTGCATTGTATAATTATTACAATTTTGCAATGATGATAATAAAATTGTATATTTTGATACAAGCATTTTTTTACTGTTTATGTACGTTTAATGTGATTCGAATGTTTACTATTTACATACATTGCATAGAGAAAATAGTGAAATCATATGCCCAGCGTCAAAAATAGTATCGAAATAGAAAAAAATCGAAAAAACTTCAATAAGAAAATATACAAATATATATAATCTAGATCTCCATATGGAATTACACATATTTTTTTAAATTTGATTTTGTTTAGCACGAACAGAGGCGAGACACGTTCATATACTTTGTGCATGACGCTAAAATATAATGTCATCTAAATAATATCATATTATGTTACGACGAATATTATACGAGTAGCTTGTTGGTCTCGTGGTTAGGACTCTCGCCTCGTGATTCAAAGTTCGCGGGTTCGAACCTCACTCCAGACCAGCAAGTTAGTCCTATTTTCATAGCACAAGCGTTTAGCTTAATTTGAAAATAGTAAGAATATTGATGCGACACATTTCCGTGTTCGCAACTCTATTGAAAAAATGTATAATCATACTAGAAAGTTGTTTAATCTGTTGCAACAATGATCATGTTATCAATTGCAATAAAATGTTTTTTAATTTTGATTTGCAGCTGAAAATATGTCTATGTTGCTTTGTGAATGAAAAATATTATGCGTTTTAATGAGTCGCGTTAATGGAGAGAAGTATCCGATATTCGTATAAAAAAATTCAAATTAAATATATTTCGTATTGAGATAATTTTGATAAAAATATTATTACATGAAAATAATTATAGATGTCTCAGAGAGACGAAATTATATTTTTTTTATGAGAAAGTACGTATGGATGTCTTTGAGTGTTGATAGGGCTTACGACCTATCGTACGGCTGACTTGAGTGATCACTTTACACAGTGTAACGTTCACCATTTCCACCCATAATAGATTACCACGTCTATCAAATTTTTCGATGTTGTATATATTTAAATTTTACAACCTGTTTCATATTTGAGTTGTAATAATCGTTAGCGCGACCGGCATCCAAACCTTTTTCACTCCCCTTAAATAATCACAGATGTCACGAATTAAATTATTTTTTTTATGAAATTTTCCCATAAAAAAATATAAGTTCGTCTCTGTGATGTCCCTGTGACAAAAATCCAGTACCGTGTTCTGAAAAATTCTGGCATCCTCAAAATATCCTGAAAATTATTTTAATTTCGTAAAGAAATTTCGTGGCACTTCTTCGTTTTCAGAAGATAGGTCAGAAATAATGAAAACAAATTACTAACTTTGATGTCGCTTATCTCCTTTGACATTTCAGCTAGAGTATGTTTAATGTATGTTCTTTTTAATTTTATGTTTTATTTTTTAGGTAAAAGCCTATACACATTCCTGCTCTTTACTTCATATTTTTAATTTTTATACTCATGTTTTGGTGTAATTCCTGATACTTTTATATTTTGCTACTTAGAACTTATATTGTTTTATGTATATTCATTTTAATTTTATGTTATATTTTTTATGTAAAAGCCTATACACATTGCTGCTCTTTACTTTATATTTTAATTTTTATACTCATGTTTTGGTGCTATACAGATATTGTTTAATGTATGTGCTTTTTGAAATTTATATTATATTCTAAATTAATATTATATTTATATTATATGTAAAAGCCTATACCTTATGGGCGTAAACAAATAAATAAACTAAAAAATAAATAAATAGAGTGCGAAAAATATTTTCCGTACTAAATTGAATAGAGAGACGTCCTAGGACGGTTTTCAAACTCTAGCATATATTGCGTACGCATATAAAATGTCGGCAGGCACCGCGACAATCGCGCGGCGGGCGGACGCACAAAAGACCGCGCCGTTCGCACGCGGTCCGCACGGAGGCACGTCGTGCATATGCATGGTCCTGATATTAAAATGTCAGCTATAATATGCAACGCGGTTTGCATCATCAATCTCTGGACGGAACCACCCATAAACGAAAATGTATAAATATACATTCATAAACAATTCTTGCACACGCCATCTTAAAGTACTGATCATGAAACTAGCGGCGGGACAAGTAAGTTATCTCGTTTACTTTAATTAAGAAATACGTAACGTAATTGAAGCTCTTCAACTGTACCTTACGCCATGATACTCTAATTAGTTAAGTATGTGATATCAGTTTTGGGGTGAGAAAAATACACAGGGTTATTCTTAAGGTCATTAATAATAATACTTTTACATGCCGGTTCCTAAAGAATAATTGACTTATTTATAGCCGACACCCATGAAATTGTATTAATGACTTTTATCAAAATATTTGAATATTTCTTTTATATTTTTCTCTCCAGTTCCGAATCTTCAAGGCAGATGTGTCTTAGTTTTGGCATCCTAAGCTCTTTCTCCTTATTTATTAGGAATTCAGCAGGGACTACGATGCTTATCGTTCGGTAGTTCTCTCCGTATGACCCAGCCATCTTTTCCAGCCAAGTCTTCCCAATTTTACAAATAATGTGACACTTATTTCTTAAACAAGGTATAAAACTAATTGTTTTGTCAGAACCGGTCCAAAGATACGTTTCAAAATATTCTTCTCAAAAACGTCCAGTGCTCGCTCCTTCCTCTCAGTCACTACCCATGTCTCAGCTGCGTATGTGAGCACTGGTCTGATGAGCTTTAGTACACTCATATTTTAGGGTTTCTGGATAGCAGTCTGGATTTTGGAGACGGAAATAACAGCGATTTGCGCTCAATGTGCGCTTCTGGATTTCTTCTGAAGTATGTTATCAGAGAGCCAAGGTACATTACAATAGGCACATGAAAATCGGCTTCATAGTATGAAACATGTTCATCGTAAACACACACTTCGACATCTATTAACGTGTTGGCCAAGCAGAACACGCCTAGCCAAGCCGCACACCCAAAGGTGGTATAGATTCACGCGCCGCGTAGACAACAGCGCGGTCCTACACGCAGTCTATGACGCTGCGACGTTCAGTGAAGTTCAGCCAGGCGAATCCAGCCAGCCCCATTTGCTGAAGCTAAGCGCCGCAAAATTTATAAAATTGGAATGACTTCGGCGGCTGGGTCATGTGGACGGAATGCCAAGCAGCCCGTGCTGAATTCAAGACGAAGAAGCCCAGAAAGGCCGAAACTAAGATGAACATTGCTCTCAAAGACGTATCTGTCATGAAAATTCAGAAATAAAGGGAGCTGGCACAAGACCGGGATGAATGGAGAAAGTCATTTAAAACTTGAAGCTTAGTATTCTTTGTGAACTTTTTATCATATTACGATATAGTCGAGACCCCTAGTTCGTCTGCAGATTAAACCCTTTACATGTATGGCGTCCCATCCCATAAATACATAACCACCAATCTAAGTCGCACACACACAAACGTGGCGAGTCTGCTGCGTAAACAAAACTGAGGCATGGTCAGCACATACACACAGCTAGACTTCAAGAGAGTTCTTTGTTCTCGAAACATATAAAAGTAGCCAACGCCCTGTGCGGGCATGTCAGTCTCTCAACTACCCCGGCGTAGGCCAGTGGCCCTGTTCCGTCGAAATCTTTATCATTGTCTTTATTATCGTAATTATGTTTAACTTGTAATTGTTTTATCAGTCAATAAATTAATCAAACAATTCCCGTTACATAACGGGTGGTGACCATAAAGCAACATTCTCCTCATTCGTCGATCACCACAAATTGGTGACTACCGACGCTCACCTTCATTCACCCCCCAAACATGTATACATTATTAATTGTATACTTATATCAGTATCTATGTTCGTACGGACACATAAATGATTAAACAAGAAAACAGTATGAGTAATTCGAAGCGAGAGTTTTACTCCCCAAAAAAACCGCACATAAGGACACTCGGGCCGGTCGGGTGCGAGCTAATTGTGGCTTCCGATAGGCCCCACTTGCGCCCGTGCCTTCGAGTTAAGTGATTTGCTCAAATGGCCTGGTCGATCGATCAGACAGCGAAGCAGAACTTTGGTGGAGCACCAGATAACGCCATTTTAATTAAACTTCGTGAAACGCGCGTCTGAAACAGACGCCTATCGTTTTAATCTCGTTTGGCCGAGTGTCGATCGCCTTAATACACTTCATAGTTTTCAATAAAAACCTCACGCACAGTTGAATTCTATTATTGAAATTAAGGCCCAATCTGATGAAGTCAATTTTATGCAAAGCGCATTTTTATTTAGTTAAAGGGGAACACCTACCTACAAAGCGCAAAACAGGCAATTTTTGTGATTTTTTTTTTTATGAAAACCTGTATGTATTACGGTATTAACATTGGCGGATAATTCTTGGGTTCTGTCGACTGCCGAAAAACAAAAGTCCTCCGCGGTAGCCACTCCCGTTTCATCTGTAATTATGAAAATAAAATGAAAAACAAAAAGATTGTCATAATTGACACTATAATTTAGTCTTTGACGTAGGGGTTTTTGAAATTATAGATTTTTGACAAAACGGCGGGCGTTTGAGTTTAAAATAGCGTTTAAAAAAAATCCTACGACAAAGACTAGATGTGTAGAATAATCACTAGGAATTTCAAGTTGATCCGTTCAGTGGTTGCCGAGATATTTTGGTCACCGAAACACGGTTTCGAGTAAAACGCATTTGAAAATTGAGCAATGAATAAATAGCGAAATTTCTCAATTTGCATAAAATCATCGATTCCAGGTCAATAATATAAGTCCTCCGCCTTGCTTAAAATTCCCATATAATCGAGCACTCACAAACATAATAGAAACAGGTCTAACGTTTCTATTATGAAAGAGCCCGACTGGCAGCCACCTGCGTGTAGCACGACACATAATCAACAGAGGGTTGCCACTATTATCAGCTATAACTTTGTTATTTTTTTGAATTTTTGCTTGAATTTTTTACCAGACATTCTTAAGAAAATGCAAAAATTTAAAAATCGATTTTTTCGAAATCTCTAGGTTGGTACTCTCCTTAAATACAATAGTGTTATGAAAAGTAGGATTTATAGACGTATAAACTAGTACTAATTCTTGTGTCCTATCTTTTCAACAAAAATTGGCTATCACTTTATTTGTTGCCACCTGGAGGAACACTGTAGTAGAGTAGTCATTACCAAACTCTGTCTCAGGATATTCAGCCAGGATGTTCTCCTTCTTCCAGGGCCCCGACTTCCGGCAATCATGAGGAGCAAGATCTCCTACTTCTCTGGATGTCTCATTACACGTACAACACTATATCAAAAAAATTGACCTGAATTCTCCAAGAGTAATTCGGTCACAGTAATTTGGTTGCAGTAATTTGATCAGAGTAATTTAGTCACGGTACTTTGGACACGGTAATTCGATCCAAACTAAAGCATCGGTTACAGTTATCAATTTTTGGGATTTTGAATGTGTATTTAAAATTGCTTCCGCGTCCTCCCGTCTCTGTCCCATATCCCATACTTCCGCCGAGTAAAACCTGTGTAAAGTTGTTGCAGAACATCCATGAAGCCGGGTTCCTGTTGTTGTATAAGCACTTTGTTAATAAAATAAAACTAAAATAATTATGTCTACATGAATACGTGAAATTATAGCGTATTTTGTGGTTGGACATCATTTTTAATTTTAAACATACTTCGCATAAACCACTTTGATTAAATTATCGTCGACCGGTGTGCATACTGTTGTATCTTTCTCAGGTCGGACGCACATTAACTGATCCATAAAATAAATAATAAAGTAAAAAAAAAATAATTTCGTCTGTCCCGGTAAAGAGTATCGAGTCCGGTCGACGTTTAATTGATTAAAGGGGCTTATGTAATATAACGGTAATATAACTTTGTGGTTACATTATTTATGTAAATAAAAAGAGAATACTTACTTTGTATAAAACCATTATATTATTTATTGAATTATCAATATGTTTCCGAGTCAATGGTTAGGATGTTTAAATAATGCATAACTATTCTGAATTTTCTAATCATCTTTTGGAAGCAAACCTTTCTTCCGATGCTAATAAGGATTTAGAACCAAATTAATTAATCAATTAGAAAGACATATAGAAAAATCAAATCCACGAAAAAATATTTGACTGTTACCGGGATTCGAACCACGGATCTCCTCCTTTCCGGGGCAGGCGCGTTATCCAATTACAGGGTCTAGAAATTAACATTCAAATAATATAGGATTGCAGCTAGACAAATTTAAAATTAGAAAAAAGTGCTAATAGAAAATTAAATATTATCAATAACCAAATCCCTTCTGCAAATAGTGTTTTTTAAAAATTTGTTTTCACATCAGTCATTTTACTCCCATATATTTATTTATGTTTTTGAGGATGTCATTTCCTGATGAAGTGACCACTGGCCCCGAAATATTTTGAAAATTCAATAAATAGTGGTTTTTATTTAATACCTTTAATTTTATATTTATTATTATAAAAAATTTTTAGTTTGTAAAATTAGTAATGTTCAGTTTTCGTTTTCTAACCGCGTTAAGAATTATTGTTTTACAAGCGATCAAAAAAATGTGTGAAAATTAATTTTAACCAAATTGCTATGACCAAATTACACAGCGGTAGATTACTGTGACCAAATTATCGCAGAGCGATAATTTTTATAGCCTCGGGTGTTGCACCGTGAACGGGACGGTGACGTCACATGCCGTACACGGAAACCCGTAATCGATTAATCTTTTCATCGTGATTGAAACGGTTTTATGGTTATTACTTTTCCCATGGTTTGTGCAGGAAACGCGTAAAAATATAAATTCCGAGTGACCTCTATGAGGTGGGCGTTTTAAATGTCAATCCGCGGCCGGCAGAGGACATCGCGGCGGATTCCTCCCCGTTGCTGGACCATTTCTCGGAATATTAAAACGAATACGATGAAATCAATGTGACCCTACACTGCAATGCTAATGTTATTTCTCATTCAACATGTTGCCGCCCGGCAAACAGAAACGGAATCAATTTAAAAATACAGGGTTATTTGTAAAACATTAATAACCTCGTAGGACTATACTCCTGCCTTGATTACGAGTCGAAAATGTTCAAGCTATTGTGACCTTATATCAATGGTTTAGGAGATATGCGACATCAAAGTTTGCATTTTATTTTTCAATATTTCTGACTTATTTTTCGTAAAACGTTGGACTATCATTACGGTAACTATATCGAGTATGAAAAATTCATTCCCTTTAATACAAGTCAAATAAAAAAATAAAAACCTTCGAATTGGATTTTTTTTTCGTAATGGATATTAGTTACTGTAATGATGGTCCAGCGTTTTACAAAAAATAAATCAGAAATATTGAAAAAAAATGCAAACTTTGATGTCGCATATCTCCATAACTATTGATATTAGGTAATAATAGCTTCAACATTTTCGACTCATAATCAAGGCAGGAATGTAGTTCTGCGAGTTTATTAATGTTTTACAAATAACCCTGTATACAGGTGTCAGTACAGCTGCGAAATCACTCAAGCCAGCCCGTGCAGGTCATAATTGTCGCATCGAATCCGCTTCTTAAGAAAAGTTGCATGGATGATGGACAGTGAAATTGAGTCAATGTTAAAAATTTATAACCTCCAAGGGCGTAGAAAAAACACTGACTCAATCGCCAAATCAAAATATTAAACGGCCACACTGATGTGCCTCCGTTACTGGGCCAAATAAAATCCAATATCCCTTCCCGTAGACTCAGAAATAATGAGCTGTTGTTCCTTAGCCATCATAGAACCAATTATGGATTCCATGCTCCCATGTCACGGTTATGTCGTCTTATAAACTCAAGACAGGATCTGGACTTCTTCGGTGTAAGTCTGTCCAGATTCAGACAATCTCTGATTGGATAGTCGAGATCTTGTCTCCATCTTGTTAGTACTTTTCATTTCTCCTTGCTTTTGTTTAAATTGCTATATATATTTATGTTGTTCATATTATGTATTATATTTTATTGGACTGTCCGTTAATTTCAATGAAAAAAAAATGAAATAAATAAAAAATTATCCCTGGGCCACCTTATAAAGACATCCATACACGTTTCCCATGCAAATAGCTTTGACTTCTACAATTTATCTTAATTAGAAACCAGGTCGTTGACGAGTCGGGCAATGCTTGTAGTTGTGTAACCATTTAACTATCTTAGATAGGTACTCTTCTGTCCTGGCGACATCTAGCAGATTCTACTCAAAGGTTTTTGATGAATTTTGGTGAATAGTAATTTCAGTTTAATTGTTAAAGCTGTATATATCTGGATTAAAGCAGGATTCTATTTGGGGCGCTCGAAAAAAATGCAATTTTTGTGAATTTTTTATGAGATGAATAAAGATAAGTTAAATAAAATAATAAAAACCCCGAAAAAATTCCAATTGGAATTCCATTTTATTTGACTTATATTAAAGGAATTTTTCATAAGTTACTGTAATGACAGTCCAACGTTTCGGAAAAAAGTAAGTCAGAAATACTGAAAAAAAATGCAATTTTTGACGTCGCATATATCCTCGAGGATGGAAATTCACTGCAAATGCATATTTCGACGTTTTTTTTTTAAGAAAATATGGGTTTATTTATATTAAACTGTATATTCTAGACTGCAATGACGTAATTATAAAACAGAATGCCGTTGGCAGCGGCGTCATTAATTGACACATATTTTATACTTTTTATTCTTAAATAATAAAGGGGTGTTTATATTTAAAAAAAACTAACTTTTATTTAGTGAGTTATTAGTGAAGGCCTCAAAATACGCGAATAAATAGAATATACTGTTTAATCTCTTTATATAAATAAAAAGCGTTTTAAAATCAACAAAAAATGTAAAAATTTCTTGCAAATTTAAAACATTGTAACGTTATTAATACTGAACATTTCACAAATATCTAAGTACGGATTCTAGATAATGAAATATGAATATAAATTTTCTTTAACTTTGTTTCCTCTAGAACACTAAAAACGATTTTTTTTGGCCGCGGCCTGTCGATTAATGCTTATAATTTCTTAATTATTGTATATAATGTTCAGTGTATTACTTTTATGTAAAAACAAATGTTTCATCTAATTTATTGCTCTAAAACAATTGCAATCTAGAGTATACATTCTGATATAAATTAATAATAAAAACCTAGATTTTCGTAAAAAAAACCGCCGAAATACGCATTTTTAGTGAATGTCCAGCCTTAACTATTGATATTAATGATAACTCATCTCATCTCTCATGAGATGAGTTAAGGATGTATGCAAAATCAAAGTTTGCATATCCTCAACTGATTATTGATATTATTTAGGTCATGGTTGTAGAAATCCACCTGTAAAGTATTGTGAACTAGATCTGTTATGTATACTTGAACATCATTGCTACGAAGCTGTGATTATGTGAGGGCAAGTACTCTCTTATGGTGGAGAAAGTCCAAAAGAAGTTTCTGAGATATCTCTACATGAGAGAGTACGGGCATTATCCTTGGCTTTACCCAACCGAGTTCCTCCAGGGTATGCTTGGCTACAATAGTCTAGAGACTAGAAGGAATGTGTATTTGATTACACATTTTTATCGATTGTTGCGTGGTATGATCGATAATACTGAAATTATGCAGAGTATTGGTTTGTATGTTACTGATAATTACATTAGACATCGTCAGCATATATTGTTTCACATTCCAATATACAGGACCAACCTGCCGATGGTTATGCCTGTTGGAAGAGCTACAGCTGTGCCGAACAAAATCGCTTTGGGTATTGATATATTCCACGTGTCTGAGGGGTTTTTCCGAAGCGGGTTTCTCCTACACCTTTGACCAGATTTTATGTTATTTTTAATTTATTAAATATTTTTATTTTGATATATACTTCCAGAATATGTATGACTTGAGCACTCAGTTTGTAGTGTACATATTATTAAATAAATTGAATTGAATTGAATTGTAAAGACTCTTAGGCGCTGCTGGACCGCATCCTCGAGACCATCATTAAAACTGTACCCTGACAGGGTAACACTGTGGCACAGATGCCGTCCGGGGCGGCCGCGTGACGTCAGACGCCGCTGCATGCCCTGTTTGGGCCAACATCGCGGTCAGGGTCGACGGTGCCGTTCTGGGCGTGATCTTTGCGGATGCGCGCGAGGTTCGCGCTGACCGGATGTGGCCGCATCTCGAGCGCTTCCTCGACGAGAGAAAATAAGAGGTTCATTGATTAGAGTCCCGCGTGCATGCGGCACATGCCAGTACGTTTTTTGCTTCTTTTAGGGATGCGTTTGGCCGTGACTTTATTTACAGCGTGACGCGATTCGGTAAAAATGCTGAAACTGGCCGAATGAAAGCTCGCCAATAATAAAGCGGCTGTTCTGTTACAGTATTTAAGATTTTTTTTTGTGGGTTCTTTCGAGCTCGGTGTTGGGGCGAAAATTATTTTTAATTATGATATTTTTACATTCTGAGACCGCAATTACTACATTATTTTCAATTTTTCAACTCGTTTTATAGACCTGTATATTCAGAATATTTTGAGTTTTGTTCAAATCTTTCAGAACAGTGCTGGATTTATGTCACAGAGACATTATTAATCAATTAGTGTATATTATAGATATCTCACAGAGACGAAACTGTATTAATTATGGGAAAGTAGGTATAGAAGTCATTTTGGGTGTAACAGGACTTATGACCTGTCTTTTTATGGTTGGCTTAAGTGATCACTTTACACAATTGTAACATTCGCCATTTCCACCCATGATAGAATATACCATGCTTATTCATTTTTTGGAAGTTGTATATATGTTCAAATTGCGTGAAAAGCTTTCATATATGAGTTGTAAGCGCCTTTTCCATGCGGCCTGTACAAAGCCATTTTCATTCCCCTAAATCCCCACAGATGTCGCTAATGAGAAAATCTACATTGATTTTTTACGGAATTTTGGGAGCAATATACTTTATTGTGTGTAATGAAATTCATCCGAATACTTGCATTACACTAGGATACGCCAGGAATGAAAGCTTTTCACGCAATTTGAACATATATACAACTTCCAAAAAATGAATAAGCATGGTATATTCTATCATGGGTGGAAATGGCGAATGTTACAATTGTGTAAAGTGATCACTTAAGCCAACCATAAAAAGACAGGTCATAAGTCCTGTTACACCCAAAATGACTTCCATACCTACTTTCCCATAATTAATACAGTTTCGTCTCTGTGAGATATCTATAATATACACTAATTGACCTGTATATTAGTCAAAATTTTGAAATGGTACCAAGATTCACATACCTAGGATCCCCTTGATAACAAGCAACAATAATACTACAGAGAAGATCCAGAAGCGCATAGTGAGCGCAAATCGCTGTTTTTTCCGCCTACAAAAGCAGATAAAATCCAGACTGCTGTCCAGAAACACTAAGATATTAGCGTACAAAATGCTTATTAGGTAAGTGCTCACGTACGCAGCTGAGATTCGGGTACTAACTAAGCGGAATGAGCGAGCATTGGACGTTTTTGAAAGGAAAATTTTGAGGCGTATCTTCGGACCGGTTCTAGAAAATGGACTTTGGCGCAGACGTTACAACATTGAGCTCTATACTCTGTTTAAGGAGCCAAATGTTACAAAATTTATAAAATTTGGAAGACTTCGGTGGCTGGGTCATGTGGAGAGAATGTCCGAACATCAATCACCAAAGTCCCTGCTGAACTCAAGGCCGATAGGGCGAAGGAGCTTAGGAAGGCCAAAATTAAGACGGAGTGGCAACGTCCTCAAAGACATCTCTGCCTTGCACTAAACCGAGATGAGTGGAGTAAGATTATGGAGCAGGCCAAGACCCACCAAGGGTTGTAGTGCCAAGAGTGATGATGATGATATATTTTTTAGAACATTTTAATATGTTCTTACGGTAGGATTGGTGAACGTCGCATTGTATACAGTGATCACTTGAGTCAGCTCGTAAAACACTCCATACTGCCGTTCCCATATGAACAGATTCGTCTTTGTGAGACTTGTATAATTTATCTTAATTTTAATTTAACTGTTATTTTACATTTATTTATTTCAAAAAAATTTACATGTTGTGCAATGAGCTTAACTGTACATGTTTCGTACTCCAATTGCTCGGATATTCAATATTCTCGGCTTATTCCTTCATTTGAATGTTGATGCTCGTGATTTACATTCTAGCCCTTACGGCCCTTATCCGATACATTGGTGCGGTGAATGTCAACTCACCGCTAACACACGACTCCGCTAGTTTTATGAGCAGTCTCCCATATTGGTCCATTGGCCGTGGCAACCATGCTACGCCATGATACATTAGTCCATCCGTCTTCCACGCTTTTCAGTGCTTTAATAGATAACATTTCAACAAGACCTATCACGAGCAGACCGACATCAAATTTTTCTCGCTTCATAATTGGCCACGTTGACATTACAAAGACGGCCATCTTGGCGGAGTCACGTTTCTCGGATTGGAACCACCCAACGCTGATGAAGTGTTACCGCCGCGGCCCCGATTGCGCTATTAGCGATTCCACGGTGCCGTGTCTGATGGGATGGCTCCCGGCGGCCGCCGCTGCAGCCGGGCGTCCCACGCGGCCGCTGGACTGATGCAATCGTCGCTGCTGCACCGGGAGGCGCTCCGAACCCTCGGCACGCGAATTCATGACCAACTAACTGTAGATCTCTGGTTAGGAATATATTATCCGGGTTTAAGCGGCGTGGGCAAGGTGACCACTTTTGCAAACAGCGAATTGGGTGGCCAAAGTGTAGGGCCGAAGTATGTGGTGGGTCTCTCTTCACTGGCAGGAGAATCGGGCACTCATACAGCTTCAAAGATTTAAACGTCGACCTTTAAGTGTACAGCTTTAATCATCTCTGTTGGCCCTACAACCCCTGGTGGATCTTGGCCTCCTCAAAAATCTCATTTGATCTCCGTCTTGTGCAACCTTTCTCCAGTTCTGGATCTCCATGGCAGATTAACGCTTCATCTTAGCTTTGGCCTTCCTAAGCGCCTTCGACACATTGGTCTTGAATCCAGCATGTAAGCCAGTTTTTATAAATATTCTCACGTTTTCACGGCCGTTCAGAATCTTCTGTGTATAGTTTTCTGGGATATTCTGCCGTGTGTATGTGACCTCTCTGGCCGACGTTTCGGATCCCATTACAGGGTCCATCACATCAGCCGTGATGATGGACCCTGCAATGGAATGGTCGGCCAGACAGGTCACATGTACATGGCAGAATATCCCAGAAAACTATACACAGATGACAGTTTTTTTATACATTTTATACAGTTTGTGACACTTGGGTCCATAAACAAAGTGTAGACCTCGTTTTTGTAGCGCCCGCCTCAAAGTCTATTGTCTATAACCGGTCCAAAGACACGCCTCAAAATTTTCCTTTCAAAAAAGTCCAGTGCTTTGCCAGTACCCATGTCTCAGCTGCGTATGTGAGCATTTGTCTGATGAGGGTCAATTTACGGTAGTCCATGTTTTGTAATACACCTTCGTTGCATGACGTATTTACTCCTGTATTAAAGAGTTAAGGTTGTTATTACGGTTGTTAGACATATTTAACTGTAAATCAGTCCGCCCTCTACTCCGCGGGTAAAGGTCGTCTTTCTGATGACGTTGAATAAGCATTCAACGAAACTTCGAGAATCGTTTGTCGGAAAAACATACGGTTCGTATAAAATATCCGCAACTACTCAATACTCCTGTATTATGGTATTCCTTTTGTAAAGCTATGTCTTCTTCGTCTAGTCATTTTTCTAGTACTCGACCGACTATTGAAAGAGAACGGTCATATCGATCAATACTTTATTTGCAGCATCTCGAAATAGTTGAACTGTGACCTTCTGTGACCTTTCAGAAGAAGATTCTTCAACCAGGATGTTGATCATCCCATTGTCATTAGTGGGCCTATCAAAAAATAAGATCTTGTAACATTGTTTTTGCTCCGAAATGGTGACTGCCTTAGGTAAGCACGTATTCGTTCTCGGTCTTTGTTAAAAGCTTAACCTAAAACATTGTCTTGATATTCGTATTGTTGTTTGTACTTAACGTTGTGGTATGATATTATGATAAATCTATTATTTTAACTGTGAATGGCAATCCACCTCTTACCCAGGACCGTTTTATGAGCGAAGGAACGTTTTATCAATCGTACTCATTCGCTGCCAGTTTGGCATTTTAAATGCTACATAGCAACTGAGTTTTGTCGCAGTGCTATAGACATAGTCGTCAACAAAGGGCCATTTATCGTCCGTGCAGTCCATTTAAAAAATAATAATAAATGTATTATTTGTCTTCAGATCATCTTGCACTAAATCCGATACCAGGTGTAGCAATAGTCGCTACCTATCATATATGAACACACGTAGAAAAATTTAGAACTGTTAGGTGACCAACAGAACACCACAATTTTGATATTTTTCTAACGACGATATCTCCGAATTCCACAACTGTGGGTCTAAACTGAATCGAAAGGAAAAGGACAGGCTTCTTCACAACCACAATTTGCAGACCTACATTATTTGTAATTTATTTTTAGTTTTAGATTCTCCCGCAATGAGACTATGTTGATGTTGTGGATCTGCAGGCATGGGTGCGGCCGTAGTACAGCTGGTTGGGCAGCCCTGTTAGCTAACGCGAATTTTGCAATACCATATTGCCCCTGGGTCGTGTTGTTTACCGAGGGACCTCTTAGGCCCGAAATACGAAACCAGATTCTTCAAAGATCGTCTTATAATAGCATTTTAAGTTGCGCGTTATCAGATTCTTTCTGCTTTTCTATTTTTAATGCGGACCCGACCTAATGGAGCGACAACGTCCTCAAAGTCATTTCTGCCTTGGAGCTTCTAAACTGGAGAGAGCTGGCACTAAACCGAGATGAATGGAGGAAGACTCTTGAGGAGGCCAAGACCCACCAGGGGTTGTAGAGCCAAGAATGATGATGATGGTGAATGCAGACCCGCGATAACTTTTTTCTTCTAGTGCTTGTCCGATTGTGAAACGTTGGAGATCGTTATTTTACTAGCAGCAGCTCCAAACAGCTAGACCATAGTTTTCCTGATCCATTGCCTCCGATTCTTCAATAATAATGTTTTTCGCAATTTTCCTTGAATGGTGAGAAGCATCATTTGGATGTCTCATGATGTATAGAAAATCAAGATATATTATAGAAGATTTTTTTATATGGGAATGTAGGTATGGAAGTCTTTTTTTTTGGGTCTCTATAGGGTTTACGACCTATCGTATGGCTGGCTTGGGTGATCACTTTACACAACGTTTACAAATTCCATCCATGATAGACTTTTATCTTTTTTTGGAAGTTGTAGGTATATATGTTTAAATTGCACTCCTCGTTTCGTATGTGAGTTGTATTTTTACTACCGCTATCTGCTGTCGAAAACTTTGTCATTTCGATAAACCAGTTCACATGTCGCCATCGATAATGAGATATCTATATTTTGATTGGAGTTTTCAAAGCAATATTCTTTTTATGTGTATATGAAATTCTTCCGAATTTAGTACACGATGTCCCCCCGGGGATAAAATCGAGTAGCGTGTTCTTGAAAAATTTGAACATCTCAAGATATTACCACATTATACTAAGAACAGTAATACGTCTTCATACAAACTGGCCGCTACCCATTAGAATGTGTGCGTGCGTGCTCGGCGCCGTGTACTACGCACGCACTGTGACGCACACATTGACTTAGAATATGGGGGCACAAGGCGGCGGCAGTAAGGGCCGTGCCTTCGGTGCCATTCGCGCTCGCAGCCGCCGCTTTAGAAAAAAATGCCTTTTTTATGTTTGTGGTGCTTTACTAAAAAGGTGTGTTGATTATCACAAAGACTGAGTTTTTAAAAGTCTACTTTGATGTTAATCAGCGTTCTTGCAATTTAAATGCAGAAATTAGGTATACTAATTACAGAAATTATGCGACAGATCGAAATTTACTCATGACTTTGTTGCCAATGTAGAGAGGATGGAGCAGGTCTTTCGCAAAGAGTTCGGAAAGGATCACATAAACATTAAAATCGGCACATCAATTTTTGAACAATTAAAAGAAATTGAATTTTATTCGGGTTTAGTGTCTGTAAATAGCAATATCTAAACAAATAAAAATATTATTTTTTATTTGTTTAGATATTGCTGTCTTTGCTTTTATAGGCCACTCGTAGTTTGTTTTATAGTTATCATATTGAGGCATACACTAACCGAAAAATTGGAATTGTTTTTTTTTTTTCTTTATAGAGCTTACCCTGATTAGATTTTCCACGTGATTTAGGTGTTCGTGCGTCGTAATCATTCCGTTTTTCCTTTGAATCGTCAAAATGTCGACCGCTTGCTCACTCCGACAGCGCGACCTATTGCCGCTTCTGTAATTCGAGCCGTGTACAGGTAATCGCCGACAGGTAAATAATAGTAATGAACACATGGAAAGAATTGCCATTTGGTCGCTGGAAAAACCTGGCGATGAATACACACGACATTATATCATCGTGCGATACTTGCTCCAGCAACAATATGATTGCGTTTTAATACTCCAAGTGGAGGCTGCGACGAATGCCATCGGTGGAGAGGGATTCCCGACTACATGTGAATGATATCCTATAGAGACTCTTTAGTTATACGTGTCATACGATAAGCTTTAGTATATAAACGACGACATGTAACAATATATTTGAGAACAGAGCTATATCACAGTATACCCAGAACAGTAGTTTATCTCCGGCCTGTCGGCGAGTTATTAGCCTACTCTTGCGTTGACGCTAGGGTTGTCACTTTATTTTTACTCCCTTTCTTTTAACTCGTAGCGTCTGAGATTCCGACGCGTAAGGTACACACTAAACCCGAATAAAATTCAATTTATTTTAATTGTTCAAAAATTGATGTGCCGATTTTAATGTTTATGTGGTCCTTTTCGAACTCTTTGCGAAAGACCAGCTCCATCCTCTCTATATTGGCAACAAAGTCACGAGTAAATTTCGATCTGTCGCATAATTTCTGTAATTAGTATACCTAGTTTCTGCACATAACTTGCAAGAACGCTGATTAACATCAACGTAGACTTTTAAAAACTCACACTCTTTGTGATAATCAACACACCTTTTTAGTAAAGCACCACAAACATAAAAAAAGGCATTTTTTTCAGGAAGCGCATTTTTTTTCTAAAGCGGCGGCTGCGAGCGCGAATGGCACCGAAGGCACGGCCCTTACTGCCGCCGCCTTGTGCCCCCATATTCTATGTCAATGTGTGCGTCACAGTGCGTGCGTACACGGCGCCGAGCACGCACGCACACATTCTAATGGGTAGCGGCCAGTTTATATGAAGACGTATTACTGTTCTTAGTATACTGTGGCTATATGCATCCCCAAATAAGAATGATCTTGGATTCTTCTTCTTTTTTTTCTTTTAGTAGATCTGTTGATCTGTGCTACAGAAATCTACGCCTCCTGGGGTGACGAGGTCCAGCTATCCCTCCATCTTTTCGATGGTCTTCCCGGTAGGCGTCGTCCAGAGAGGATTTCATTCGCTGCTGTATGCACGAGTCTGTCACTGCCCATTCTGGCTACGTTATCTCGCCAGAATCTCCTTCTGGATCTACTCCATCGTGCTATGTCCTCTATTTTGCTAGATTTCCTTGTGTCTTCATTTCGGACACGGTCATGTGGAGTTTGATCTTGAATTATAGTAAGAAAAATATGATGATAGAATGGTAAGAAAAATGAATGACGCAAGTGTTGACGGTATCAGAAAAAGAGGACGACCGCGGAAGACGTAGTGCGACCGGTTTGATCAGATAGTGGAAGATGGTCCTGGTAGGAGCCTCAACAATCGTAGAGTTTGTACGCGAGTATGTATGAATGTGGACGAGGTGAGAGTTGCGTGTCAAGATAGAAGAGTGTGGCGCTCTATCCTCTCAGTAAGTATGTCATATTTATATAGAACGATCGGTTTTATCAGAATGGATTTAAGATTACATGCATAAAAATTGAATTTTACTTCTGATATTAGGCTTCGTCTACATGATTAACATAGCCCAACGTGTCATGGAAAGGCTTATCAGTATTTTTTTACGCCTATTAGGTATAGGCTTTTACATTAAGAATATAATATAAATTTCAAAAAGCATATACATTAAACAATATCTGTACAGCATCAAAACATGAGTATAAAAATTAAAAATATAAAGTAAAGAACAGCAATGTGTATATGCTTTTAAATAGAAAATATAACATAAAATTAAAAAGAACATACATTTAACAATATAATTTATAAGTAGCAAAATATAAAAAGTATCAGGAATTGCACCAGTATTGGTGTATTTGAGAGATAGAACAAGATAAGAAGTTAATCTTATAGTTTTCCAAAGAACAAAGTTGAAACTGCAAAGGGCTGACCCTCCGTAAGGACGTTGTCTGGAGTAGAAGCTGAAGGGATTACGAAGCCTAAGAACCACCGGGTCGATCACATCATCAAAACATTGCAGAAAACTGCTGGATTCAGAGAGCCAGACGCAAAAGCAGGAGCAAAAGCCTGAATCCATGTACGAATACGTGCTTCATACATTTGGGTCATCTTGTGAATACGCTGGTATTCAGATACAAATTCACGCTAAGCAAGGTGTTATGTGTCTTATGTAAGTGAAATAAGTAAGGAAAATTAATTAGTTATGAGTTTCCTTATTAACGATGAGTAATGTTCACGAATGATTACCTGGGCAATTAAGAAAACGTGTTTCTGGCAAGCAGTCGCAAAGACTAGACTACCAGGTTACCGCCTAACCGGTCTGGCTTGAGGTACTTGTTGAGATGTTAGTGATTTGATTTTCAATGGAATCAAAATAAAACACAAATCACTTTGTTTTCGCCACTTTATTAGATGTAAAATCTACGTGTTTCGAGAACAATGTTCTCTTCTTCAGGATTGTTTGTGTACTATAATTGAAATATAGATAAACCATGCAAGTGTGTTACGAGTTAGGGTGGTGAGGGGTGGGGGGGGGGGGTCGGAGGTGTTAATTAGGGAATGTCATTGGAAGGGGATGGATGCTTAAGTGGAAATATATTCAATACTGGTTGTGCGCAAATTTGTCTGGTTATTTATTATGTTTGGATTAATATTGACACTTTTCCTAATTTCAAGTATTTATAGATTATTTGTCTGTGGTATCTTATAACTAGTAAATAATCATTTTAAACATGTTAATATGAGATGAATGGTTATATTCTATTAGGTGTTTTAATAATAAATCAATAAATAAATAAAATTAAATAAATAAATTTGAAATAATTTGAGGCCCTTGGTCGAAATATTGTCGGGAGGCAGAATGGGCGACCAAGTACTAGAGTTTTTTGCGGTGTTCTCGAAAATGTACTCCATACAGTTAAATGAAAATGTTTTAAGGAATGTGTGAAAAATTTACAAATCCGGAGTTATGAAGGGTCACCCTTTAAAAATAAGTATGTAAAACCAGGAGCTACAGAGAAAAAGAAAAGAAAGGAAGTAAAGCCTGTCAATAAAAATCATCGGAATATCATGGGTGGAAAATGGCGAACGTTACATTTTGTAAAGTGATCACAGCCAGAAAGATAGGTCGTAAGCCCTATGTATACCCAAAGTCTTCTATACCTACTTTCCCATAAAAATACAGCTTCGTCTCTGTGAGACATCTATAATATATAAATTGATCCTGTAAATAAGCCTTAAGCTCCAAAAGTACTTGCAGATCTGGTATTAATGACATGGCGTGTGTGGAAAGTGGTGTGTCCCAAGATGTTCAGTGAGACACCCCCTATATCGTCAATTCATTGAGAAGATTTTGAACAAGGTATATTATAGATGTCTCATAAAGACGAAATTACATTTTTTTATGTAATTTAATGTAAGTAAGTATGGAAGCCTTTGGGTGTCCATAGGGCTTACGACCTATCGTGCGGCTGGCTTACGTAATCACATTACACAATGTAACGTTCACCGTTTCCATACCACAGCTATCAAAAGTTGTATATAAATTTAAGTTTTACAACCCGTTTCATATGTATGTTGTAATCATCATTAGCGCGACCGGCATCAAAAGCTTTTTAATTTCCCTTAATTAACCACAGATATCACTAATGAGATTTCTATTTTTGATTGCAATTTTTAAAGCAATATCCTATATACATGTGTATCGAGATTCTTCCGAATTACGACAGGTCGAAAGCCCTGTGAGCCATCTTTCATCCGGGTGAAAAAATATTATGCAGCTGAACCTAAATTTTCGAATGAAAATAATGTTCCCTGTGCTTTTATATGAAATGGAAACACGGACACTCATAAAACAACGCTGAAGCGACTTTTTTTAGTTATTTGAAATTCAATTAAATTTATTTTTACTCCCTTTCTTTTAACTCTGGCGTCTGCTTGCTTGCTTGTCTGGCGAAAATTTTTTGGATCGATTTTTAACCCTTTTCCCGTGATCAAATCGAGCTGAAACTTTGCAGGCAGACTCGTGGCGACGATAAAAATGATCTAACAAATTTTCATTTAAAAAAAATTAATAATTATTATATTATTTTGAATTTTTAGAAATTTTAATGGTTTTTTCAAATTTGAATCATTCTATATGAGTAATTAGCCCGACGCGTGTATAGACACGAAACCTGATTCAAAACGAAAGGGAGTAATGTATATATCTCTATTTTAAAAAAAAGTGGTGTGCCAAGATCGAAGAATATGGCGTTCTGTCCTCTGCCTACGCCTCTGAGGAATTGGCGTGACGGCCAGTTAGTTCTTTCGGCAGCAGCTTTTTTGCCGACAAGTTTGAATATGGACGAGATGTTTGAACCTCGTTTCCAAATTTCTCCATTCAAACACGGCTACCGACCACACAAGAACACATTGCCGACTTTACATTTCGATGGTCGCTCTTTTGCATACCGTCCGTGTTTAGAGCATGCCCACAAAATACCTGCCGCATCGTAACGTCACCGTAACGGTATTACAGTCGTTTTAATTTGTCAAATAAATATAAATTTGTGATGTCGTGGGTTTGAAAATGGCCCTACTAATGGCTTCGACGGTTCTCAGTAGTTATCCAATTCTGACGGTTTTTGAGGACGATTACTTCATTAAATGGACGGCTTCGTTCGGACTAAAATTTATAGGCTGCAATTAGACCGTGAATTATTGGCTTTCTTTTGTCCAATCGGTTTAGCATTCCGACCGTTCTAATTCCGGACGTTGGCGAACGGCGAAGTGACATAAATTTGTAACCGGAGAATTTTTTGTCGAAGGAAAAAGGAGGAATTAAAGAAAACGCTGGGATTTAATACAGGATTTATTGAACACCGATTAATTAATCAAACTAACGTACAAGTTCACTTATCGCTATTAAATGTAAGCTATTCCTTAAATTAAACCGTTTCGCAATTTATCACTCTTAAATAGACACGTTGTATTCGCCCTAACACTATTTTCACTGTTCACTAGAATATTCCATCAATTTCCGCACGTATTAATTTCTCTTCGGTTTATATCGGCACGTAAGAACTTTCTAGAATCGCTATCGAATCTCCGCTCGCCTGGCACCACTGGCTTCTCGCCGTTACCGCTCGCTTGGCCGGACTGGCCCGCCGCCCGCGGCTACCTTCGCTTGTATTATTGCTGTGATCGCGCACGGAAAACAAACTCTCACCTTACTCCCGTGCGTCGTATTTATATGGCTAATGCTGTTATCCAGACGTTTCCAGTGTTTACTAGCAAGTACTCGTGCTTTCCAGATTTTCCTGGAAAGTTGCAGACGTCACTCGAAAGTTGGAGGTGATTCCAGATCCTTCCGTAGTATTGTGCCAACTTCAAACAACTGTCACTTTGACAGAAGAGCGTGATTTTAGCCTATTTACACTATTAACACGAAGTGCAGATAGAATGAATACAGAAATTCACTATTGCGAATGGATTCCCACCGCATTCCCAGAACTGAATTTGAAACTGAAGCCCGTGCCCGCCGGGCGCGTTCACACAGGATAGCCACCGTACTGCAGAATCGGGTGTTTGAGGAATTGAGCTCCGGTGCTCTAGTCATCCGCGAATAAAAAGCCTCGGATCGAACCGACGTAGGCGCGACGGCAATGAAGTCATATTCTTCCCACGGGTGCACAGGACAATGCGGTGCTATCTTAGACAACACCTGTTGCTGGCCACCACGCCACAATCGGAACTGGAGACATCAGTTGACAAGAGATAATTGCTCAGCCGTCAGGGTCCAGTGGGCTGATCGTGGACGAGGAAGCGGAAGGTGATGGGAGTATGAGATGTGTAAAGTGACTTAAGAGGTTGTTGTTCGCATAATTTGTAGACGAGATAACATAGAGAGGTGAAAGATCCTTAAGGACGTTGAATTACTTAAAAAAACCGTACAAGACAACGCCATAAAATTAATGTTTTATTCCTGTTATGTTATGTCCTTCGCAATCCTCACTCACCTCAGTACCTGAAATCTAAATTCAGCTATCCAATCACAGCCTTCCAGTCCGTTCACCTGACAGCTCTTCTATTCACCCATCCCTATTCATTAGATTGAAATCTTGTTTTAAATTAATGTTAGTACATTTATTGTCCATCCACCCCAAGCATCGCTCGCGAAACATGTTGAATTTTTACCATAAAAATAATTGTGGTTAAAACAAAGTGTTAATAATATTACACCCATCGCCAAAGTTGCCGTTCTGTCTCTTTCTTCCCTTAATGCTTTCTTGATTGTTTGTGATGTGATGTTTGTGATTCTGTTTTTAATTATTAACCCCGATGAAAGCTCAGCTCTGAGCTGAAAGTAGTTGGTGATAACTCAGTGGTGTCAAAAAAAGTGATATTTAATTTAAATATGTTATGTCTCACCACAATGTGTTTGCTTCTTGTGAAAATATCAATTTTATTTTCTTTTAAAATGGTGCCACAAAGGGAATTTGAAAAATTTAAGAATTCATTAAGGCGATCGTCCAGCAGAGTGAGAAAATTTCACAATTTTTTCTCATATCTTCTCTTGCGTTTTTTATAACATTTTTGCAGGGAAATATCTCATTTTAAAATTTATTCATCAGTTTACATATATTTTAAATACGTATATCTTATTAAAATGTCACAAACTAAATTATATTATTGATTAATAAATTACCAAACCTTCGATGTTTTAAAAATGAAGAAAAAATTGCTCCACTCTGTGGGCCTTTTATGACTGAATGACCTTGTGAGATGTCTTTTTCATTCAATAATATTACAATTATCTAAAATTAATTACAATTATTGAAAAATCTGTTCGTTTGTTTACTTGCAATTTATGTTTTAAAAAACACACCATAAATTGGAGCAATTCTCTTCATTTTTAAAACATCAAAGGTTTGATAATTTATTAATCAATTATATAATTTAGTTTGTGTTATTTTATTAAGATATTCGTATTTAAAATATACGTAACCTGATTAACAAATTTCAAAATGAGATATTTCCATACAAAAATGTGATAAAAAACGCAAAAGAAGATATGAGAAAAAATTGTGAAATTTGCTCACTCTGCTGGACGATCGCCTTAATATTGCGCTAACAGACGCGCTTGATTGCTTTCTCGTACTCAGAGTACAAGCTTTGGTACGATTCTGCGTGTGGAGATATGCGTTTTTGAATAAAGGTTTAAAAAAATGGCATTTCCATTTGAACGAGTGTCAAGTGTCAATGCGCGCGTCGTTTTGCACTGCTCGGTGTAGCGGTTCTGCCGCGCGGGCGCTTCCTGTCCCGCCCTAGATGGGCGCACTTCCTTAAATCATTACGTAACGCGAATCGCCAAACGCGGAGCCAAATGGGGCCCGCGGCGCGCCGACCGCTGAATAATCAATTGCGCGGTCATCTTGAGTCACTGTTCCCGCGTCTACCCACTCCCGGCTTTGAGGACCTCTAGGGATACAGCGGTCCGTGTCATTAATGATATCCTCACGTTCTTCTGCTTGCACGCAGTGTCCAGGTTTTATGACCATCAAGGAACTATTTAGGCAAATCAGGTGCAAGGTACGGGCAACTGCATTCAAAACCTTCACTGGCTTCAATGTCCGTAGAGAATTGAAAATAAGTTGTGCCTCACAATATTCACCACATGGCACCTCAATACATCACCGACTTCTGTATTTCATTTGCCGCAAGGCGACCAACGGTTACGACAGCAACGGTTTAGGTCAATCGGATGGCCACAGCGATAACCACTCCGTCGTCCATCGATTTAGCATCTTTTTTTAAATTTAGTAATTTTCCCGTATCGCATTTAGCCTGTAAAGATTGTTCAAATAAACTATAACATCTAACAGTGAGTATTTCTTACAGCCTGCGTTAACTTGCTCTATCTTATTGGTCTTGCTGCACAAATTCCATACACACTTTCATATAAGCGACCACTCACACAGAAAATGAAAAAAAAAAACGTGTTTACACATTAGAATGCAATGATTGTGATGCACAATATGTAGGAATGACCACGAGAAACTTGAGAAATAACAATTATTCTCAATTTTCTAACCACTTGTTAGAAACTGGCCACAGTTTCAAAAAAGATAATTCTAACCTTTAAATACACTAATTTCAACAAATTGTCCCCTCTAGAAGCTTTAGAAATTACGAAAAAATTATAATCAAATATCAATATTGTCAACAAAATAATAGCCCTTTGTAAGTCACCATTATTAACGATGTTCCCTCCCCGCCCCTCCCACCCCGAAAATCACCGCCACCACCTAAAGAGACCTAATACAGTTTTGTACTAGGTGTCTTTAGGTGCACTAATTATAATGCACCTAAAGAGACGTGTCGAAACCGGTAGCGTTGTATTCATAAATATGTTAAAAATTGTACATAAGTTTAAACTCATCAAAAAAATGTTACTCAAACACATACTGAACAAGGAAGAATTCTCCCGGTCGGGTGGGAATTCTTCTCTTCCATCCACCGATGCGGTGACCAATCATAACCAACCCATTAATTTTGAGCTATGTGTTATGGGTGCTTCTTGACGTAACGAATCTGTACGCTTATTTCCGAATGTAAATATTTACCGGATATTACATATACGGAGCGGATGTTGCTAATGATTTATGAAAGTAATTTGACTGGATTTTTTGTCATTTCAATAATGAATGACCCGTTGAATGCGATATTACAGTTTTAAATTTGTTTATTGTGAAATTTTTCAATATTTTTGGCTGGGCTATTTTAGTGCATTATAATCCACAATGCAGTGCATATTATTGAGTTAGATTAACTCGCATGTGAGAAATATTTTGGGAAGATGTTAGTCTATGAATAATACTGTGCTCATGGAGTGTAGTGGTATTTGCATGCTAGTGTAGTGGTTGTCCTGACGAAGAGACTGGTACGTCTCGAAACCGGTAGCCTTAAAATCTCCTCAAGTGATTATATAATAACATTATATAACATTTTGTTGAAAGTGAAGCTGATCTTCAGTGCCTGGTGTCCAGGATGTCCGATGTATGCAAGCAAAGTGAACTTCAGCAAATCGAAGGTGATGGTGTTCGAGAAAGAAGAAAGAATGACTGAGTATGATGAAATTGTAAACAACGAATTCTCAGAACAAGTGAATGAGTTTGTGTACTTGGGAAATATATTTAATAGAGACGGCAAGGCTGAGAACGATATCGAAAGAAGAACGACAGCGGGTAACAAAGTTAATGGTGCTCTGAATACCATTATGGCCAATAAGAACCTGTCAAAAGAAGCAAGACTAGCGATACATAATGACGTTCTAGTGCCAACTCTGATGTACGGAAGTGAATTGACCAAAACGGAAAGAAAGTAGACTGAACGCGGTGGAAATGCGCATGTGTGTAAAATCTTTGGTCGATAGAGTGAGGAATGAACAAATTAGAAGTGAATGTAACGCTGGCTGTGGTGTGGTAGACAGAATATAGAAAGGAATGCTGAGATGGTTTGGTCACGTAGAACACGTATGAGCGAGGAAAGGATGGTTAAGTAAATATTTGGGGCGAGTGTTGAAGGCAACAGGAATAGAGGGCGTCCGCGAAAGACCTGGCACGATCAAATACTACAAATATTGGAGGTGTAACTGTTAAAAGCCTCAAAAACCATAGAGCTTGCATGAGAAAATGTATGAATGTAGCCGAAGCAAAAGTGGTGTGCCAAGATAGAAAAATATGGCGTTCTACCTTCTCTGCCTACCCCTGCGGAGAAACGGCGTGATGCTTAGTTAGTCGCCTCTGTGTCTTCGGGAGCTCTGTATTCCAGACAACATAAATGGGAGACGTCCAACTCTCAGGTCAGCGTCTACTTCAGCTGTGGGAAGGGTTGTGGAACCGGCAAGTCAGTTCCAGAAAACTAGGTTCAGCGAACGGGCATTTGCGGTGGCGGGCCCCAAAGCGTGGAACTCCTTGCCCTCCCTGATAAGGAACACGGATTCAGAGACTTTGTTTAAGAAAAGACTTAAAACGCACTTGTTTACAAAATCCTTCCCAGAACATTTTTAATATTCGTTGTTTTATTTTACTTTTTAATGTTTCGAGCTGTTTTTCTTCCTCTTTTCATTTTATTTTTCATTCTGTTGTTCTGTGATTTTAGTATGTAAGAGTTTTTTGTGTGTAAAGCGCCCTTGGGGTGAAATTTTCACAAAAATGGCGCTATGTAAGTAATCCAATATTATTATAATTATTATTATTAGTTAGTTTGTTAAAATGCCTAATATTCTAAACGACTCCTTGATTAATAATAGAAAGAGATGGCGCTCCATTGCGTCGAATAATGGAAAATGCAGTTGTTAAGAAATGCGGTTTAAATTCCTTCCCAGGGTTATTTTCTCTTACCGTCAGCAACGCGCTGTGCCCGCCGGCTAGGTACCTACTCAGATTTGTAGAATATTAATTTACGGTATATCGGCTACCGGTATTTCACCGATCAAACAGTCGCGGTGACTTCGGCCGACAATCAATAACGCTGTCGGTGTTGTAATTTCTAATCGGCGTGCGCGACAATAGACAGATTACGGCGGAATGCGGAATCGGACCTGAACCGCCGGCTTCACAATCGACGGTAAACGAAAAAATCAACCACCGCTCACACCCGGGCTGTGCTGTTACCCGTGTAAACGCAACAGGATAAATAGAACAAAATACTAGTAAGGAAGAATTGTTTAATTTTTTTTTTAAATAGAGATGCTAACACGGAACTCGTGTCACATCAATATTCTTACTATTTTCAAATTAAGCTAAACGCTTGTGCTATGGAAATAGGACTAACTTGCTTGTCTGGAGTGAGATTCGAACCTGCGACCTTTGGATCACGAGGCGAGAGTCCTAACCAACAACAAGCTACTCATTTAGATTTAAACATTCCTGTATGGCAAATGAGATCTCCAGCCGCTTTAAATTCTAAACAAATTTTAAAATACCA
Organism: Agrypnia vestita; assembly: GCA_016648135.1. NCBI lineage: Eukaryota > Metazoa > Arthropoda > Insecta > Trichoptera > Phryganeidae > Agrypnia > Agrypnia vestita. Next base: position 282,460 of record JADDOH010003003.1, read on the forward strand.
TTCTAATTTAGATAAATTATAGAAGTCTCACAGGGACGAAGCTGTGAATATGAGAAACTTTTGTGGAAGTCTTTTTGTACAATGCCCCGGCACTTACAACACGTATGAACATGAATTAAGTGATAAGTCTTACACAATGCAACATTCACCAATTCCTTCGTAAGAACATCCAAAAATTATTTTATAAGAAAATCTTTGAGAAAAGTTGTGAATTTCCCTCGCATTGCCAGAGGATCGCCTTAAGTTTCTTGCAAATTGAAAGGAGTTGAATCCATTGAAAGAATAATTCTATTCTAGATGAGGAAAGACATCATTTAAAATGTGGCGTTTTGTAATTACCGTAGCAGATTTCCTACTCAGCGTTATCGATGATTTATTTATAATTATTACGTCCCGTCATTTTGTGCAGGCGGTCGAAATTTATTGCGAGAAGTGTACGAGCGCTTGTCACGAGTCCACCACATCGGTGATCACTCTCTGGTGGCGAGGTTCTTCGCCGACAGCCGCGTGGGTGATGGCTCTGCGCCGTCAGGATATCATTAAAATACCGGGCGTTAGCGAGCACCATCCACCGGTGTCTATCCGAAAAATATCGTAATCATAAATCTATCGGGTCGCATTGTATATTTCTACTCGTCGCCAACCTCACGCGTTAAAATCATCATCATCATCACTCTTGGCACTACAACCATAGTATACTACAGTAATACGTCTTCATACAAACTGGCCGCTACCCATTAGAATGTCTGCGTGCGTGCTCGGCGCCGTGTACGCACGCACTGTGACGCACACATTGACATGGAATATGGGGGCACAAGGCGGCGGCAGTAAGGGCCGTGCCTTCGGTGTCATTCGCGCTCGCAGAAAAAAAATGCGCTTCCTGAAAAAGATGCATTTTTTATGTTTGTGGTGCTTTACTAAAAAGGTGTGTTGATTGTTACAAAGGCTGTGAGTTTTTAAAAGTCTACGTTGATGTTAATCAGCGTTCTAGCAATTTAAGAGCAGAAACTAGGTATACTAATTACATAAATTATGCGACAGATCGAAATTTACTCATGACTTTGTTGCCAATATAGAGAGGATGGAGCAGGTCTTTCGCAAAGAGTTCGAAAAGGACCACATAAACATTAAAATCGGCACATCAATTTTTGAACAATTAAAAGAACTTTAATTTTATTCGGGTTTAGTGTCTACGTTATGCGTCGGAATCTCAGTCGCTACGAGTTAAAAGAAAGGGAGTAAAAATAAAGTGACAACCCTAGCGTCAACGCAAGAGTAGGCTAATAACTCGCCGACAGGCCGGAGATAAACTACTGTTCTGGGTATACTGTACTACTACCCTTGGTGGGTCTTGGCTTCCTCAATAATCGTCCTCTACTCATCTCGGTTTAGTGCCAGCTCTCTCCAGTTCTGAAGCTCCAAGACAGAGATGTCTTTGAGGACGTTGTCACTCCATCTTAATTTTGATCTTCCTAAGCTCCTTCGCCCTATTGGCCTTGATTTCGGCACGGACTTTGGTGCTTGATGCTCGGACATTCTCTCCACACGACCCAGCCACCGACCCAGCCTTAGCAGTTTTATAAATTTTGTGACGTTTGGCTCCTTAAACAGAGTATAGAGCTCATTTTTGTAACGTATGCGCCAAAGTCCATTTTCTAGAACTGGTCCGAAGAAACGCCTCAAAATTTTCCTTTCAAAAACGTCCAGTGCTCGCTCATTCCTCTTAGTTAGTACCCACGTCTCAGCTGCGTACGTGAACACTGGCCTAATAAGCGTTTTGTACACTATATCTTGGTGTTTCTGGATGGCAGTCTGGATTTTATCTGCTTCTGTACGCGTTAAAATATTAAATTTAAAATTAAGCACAGGCACTGAGGTCTCTGGCACAGTCACAACACAGCTTTCTCGTAGGATCCTCGGAGATCCCACTGAACCTTCTTCTCCCTCGGCCTTCATCTCTTCACTGCTGGATATAGGCCTCTTCCATACCCTTCTATCCTTCCTTGTTATTTGCTAGTTGTAGCCATTTCTTCCCAAGGTTTCCATTTCAGAAATCCATCTTGTAGCATCTTGCCCTGCAACATGTCCTGCCAATTGCCATTTTATGCCAAACCCCTTCCAAATGAAATGAACCCGAAGTCCTCTGCCGGAAAAAAAATCTACGGCAAGGATGATGAAGTCTCTGCTGGAGAGACGTCTCGACTTGAGCTTCACGCAAGCGCGGCCTAGCTCGATCTTCACAGGAGCTTGGCTTGGTACCGGCGCAGTCCAGTAGGAGAAGACTCGACTGCGGCGATGATCTGGTTCGCTAGGTTCGCCAGGAATACCTCTCGGATACCTCCTGGAAAGGCGAGGACTGCTGCAAGCGCTTTCCAAACAGATTGACCTTCCTAATAGTAACAGCGCACGGTTTTTGCACCCTTTCGGTGGAAACGACGCATTAACGGCAGTTAATAACGGACAGGCTGCCCAGCCAATCATTTCTCGGACAAGGGTGGCATTTTTGGCAATTTAGCAGTGTCTGCTATTGCGAGATTTTCGCTCATACCCCTAATATGCTATGCCCGTATATACAATATTGCTATTTTGGTGATTTTTATCCCAACACTCAAAAACTGACGGGTCGTATTATTTTACCAATGTTTATGCCCGTATAATTACTCAATTAACATTACGATTTTGGCATTTTTAGACGAGATATTTGATTTGTGATTTGAAGACTTCTGTTATTTCATCAAAAGCTTGTTATCCTTTTACTGATCTGATTATCATTATTGTAGCTGATCGTATATTATGGAAAACACAAAATCAAATAATTATCTGGCAGAATATTACGATATTTATTTTATTTATTTATTTTATTTTATTTATTTATTTATTTAACGCCCTTATGGGCTTTTACAAATATACAGAATATTTTTTTTTAAATAACACAAGACAGTTAAATTAATAGTACAGTTAAAAGTAACAATAATAATAGTTAAAAGGTAATAATAATAATAATAATAATACAGAAAACCATAAGACAGATAAAATAATAATACGGTTAAAGGTACAAATAATAATAGTTAAAGGTAAAATAATAATACAGAAAAATTTATTGTCCATTTCCGTTTCGTTGAGATGTAAAGAATTGTATCAGCTTTGTCCTATACACAGTTATACTATCAGCAAAAATGTCAGCTGCCTTTGCGTGTTCATTCCCTAATGAGTGTAATCTGGGTGTAATGATATATTAAAATCTGAATAGAACTGAACAGGATACTAATTCTAATAGAGATATTACATATTATATTTGGAATTAGCTTCTAGTTATGCATATCTGGGCCCAAAAATGTACAATTTGATACCGGATAACCTGAAAAAATGAGACTACGACAACACATGCTCTAAAAACATTTAAATGAGTGGCTCACTGTCATAGGACAAGAACTATCAGGGAAAACCCTAGAATGAATTCTTGTGTAAGGCTGTATATTTCTTCTCAACATTTTTTGCTTATTTAAAAATTTTATTGTGCGAGTATATTTTGTCAATTAAAAAAAACCCGTAGAAGGCATTTTATATTTTATTTATGATTTCTCTTTTTTGCTTTGTATATCTTCTTTACCGATAATTCTGTATTTTTGTTTTTAATTATTTTATCAAAATTAAATTAATCATATACTTATTAATTTAAAAAAAATCCTTGTAATGCTTTCTTTTTTGCTGGTAAATAGTCGACTACCTTCAAACACGTAATCCCTAGTTATGCAGTCGAAGTGTAACATAATACAAAATAAGATACGAATAAAACTTACTATTATTATTAGTTAGAAATTTTAGTCAAGAACAGCTTATAGCAAAGTACTGTCCAAAGCACATCGCTGGTAAACGCGTACGATGAACAGCTGGTGAAATATAATATTATCTAATTAATCGGTAATAGTTTTTTACGATTCGTTAAATTATTTATAGCCCGGTAGCTAATTGAATTCACCCGGATTTAATATTCACTTTTGATTGTGGGTCGGACAGGTAGGTCGCCCAAGGAGGTCGTCAAGGCCTCCACCGCCCGACCTAAACTATATTATATCAGCTTCATTAATATTTAAAACACCGATAGCGCGTTACTTTGTGGAAAACTACGCCACAAAGTTGGAATTGGAGATAAGAGTGTTTAAATATTGACATGGGACGTGGCTACTTGACGCAAATAAAAACACTGAAACGATAAAAAAAATCTTTTGATATTTAAAACATTAACTTCGTGGTTAGACATTATAACGGAGTGTTAGTTAACTTAGTAAAAACCACTACCAGATTTAAGGTCTACCAACACTACACTACTATGTTCACAACACTATACACCACAACCATAGTATTGTTAATACTTTTTACGAAACATAATTTATTCAGAGCAGTGTTATTAAATTTATAGTTACTTAATGTTTCTAGAATATTCCGCCCACTCTAGTGACAACTGATTCCGATGCATCGATCATCTTCTCGAATATTCTGTTCGATTTCGCACGTTACTCAAATCGCTCACGTAGCTACTCGTTCGATATTTACTACTCGGTCCACGACGCGACAGCCACACCGTTCTCGCTCCGTTGCTAATATCGCTCTGGTTAAACGTCGCTCAGACCCCGCGCCGCGTGACGCCCCCGTATTTATAGTGAAATTCCTTCGAAATTTTACGATAACCGCACAGTCGCTTAGAGAGTGTCCCTAGACGATTTCAGAGTGTCAATCTAACCGAGTGATACATTTCGAGAGGTTACCTAGGCGGTGCAATCTATGTTATTATACAAGGTTATTTGGAAAACATTAATAACCTCGCAGAATTATATTCCTACCTTGATTATGAGTGGAAAATGTTCAAGCTATTATGACCTAATACCAATTGTTATGGAGATGCAATGAACATTGCATTTTTTTTTCAATATTTCTGACATATTTTTTGTAAAACGTTGGACTATTATTACGGTAAGTTATATCAAATATGAAAAAGTAATTTCCTTTAATACGTCAAATAAAAAAAAACCTTTGAATCCATTTGGAAAACATTCCAATTGGATTTTTTTCAGGGTTTTTATCATTTTATTTAACTTGTGTTGAAACGAATGAATTTTTCGTAATTGATATAAGTTACTGTAATGATAGTCATGCGTTTTAGAAAAAATAAGTAAGAAATATTGAAAAAAAAATGCAAACTTTGATGCCGCATATCACCATTACTATTGATATTAGGTCATGACAGCCTGAACATTTTCGACTCGTAATCAATGTAGGAATATAGTCCTGCGATGTTATTAATGTTTTCCAAATAACCCTGTATATGAATTCGTAATACAGTTAGTGCGATGGGTACCTTCACGAAATAGCTCGCCCTGTCGCGAAACCGACCGCCCCTTTACTTTGTAAGTAATCATTTGTAATAATTCAGGGTACTCCAACATACCATCTATTTATAATTTTATACATACAGATCAAAGAAATCATGATTAATTTGGTTGGGAGAAATGCTTGAAAAATTGCGTTAAACCCTTTTGTGATATTTTTCCTCTGTCAATATACTAGAATGAACAAATAGCCTTCTTCTGTCTATTCTTCGCTACAATTCTGACAGCTGTTGAGTCTTGTTAAATTGGTCCAAAGCTAAACGCATGTAAACGAACGAACGTACAAACTTAGATCTTGGTCCCGCTCGTCGGGTGTGTTGAAGAGGCCTCCGATTTATCGTTTTACGCTGCTACCAGGTCTGTCCGCACTATAGGCCGCAGATCGCTATAAATATCATAATATTTCCCTATTTGCAGCACAAAAAAATTATTGAATTGTGAAGCGGTTTTTTTGTTGTTGTTTGTAAAATGTACCTTCATCGTGACAACCTAATTTGAGCATTTCAGAGATCTTTGTCACTTTCAAATTTCCCTACGCGTGACACGCAGAAGGTTACTGAGATACTATCCACATATTATATTGTTGCAACACGAGTCGTGACAGATAGATCGGTAATCTAATATGTATATAAATTCTTTCTGTCTCGCGAGAGTGCGCAATAGCACGATCAATGTATTAAGTGTGATCATTCCATACTGTAAGCCCAACGCAGCCGACTGTGGAGTAGCAAACACGCAATAAGGGATCATTTTAGGTCACTTTTTGTAGATTTTCTACGAGCGGAGGTTTGAAACATCGCTCACTATGAGGAAATATAGTTTGCACCGCTTTGGATATGATTAATGCAGCTTCGTATCATCCTGGGAAGTTTAAACAAGGTATTCGTATCCTTCTTCTTCATCAGTCGTTTTGCACTGGTCTTTGTCATTTGCAGATCTCATCCGCGCAAGATCTCCATTTGTTTTCAAGCAGTCAGATCATTTGTGGTCCATCTCTGCTTCTACTGTCCGGACTTGGACGCCACGCTGTAGAATTATAAAGCCTCTCATTCGTTACCCTCGCTTCATCACCAATACACAGTCGTATTCTGAAAACAGCAACATAAACAACAACCAAATTCCAACATTTAATAGACGAGAAAAAAAATGATACGTCGATGTTTATTTCTTTCAGTTTCCACACGAGAGAGAGGGAGACAACGCGACAATGCTACGCGAGACATGACTTGGTTATCCGTCAAACGTCAAAATATATATACGAGTCCAGCGTGGCAATGACAGTTTTGAAATAATTTTACATCAGGACACTGGGAGAAGAAAATTCTTAGGTTTTCACGGCCACGTGGGTGTGACACGTCAGCCCTGATGATGGACCCTGCAATGGGATCCGAAACGTCGTAACAACATGGCATAATACCCCAGAAAACACAAACCTGAAGATACTGGGAGAAGAAATAAATACGTGCATATGATTATCTTTCTTCTATAAGTTATAAATACAGCATAAGTACTTATGTCATGTAATTTTAGTCGAAACATGAGAATTGTGAGGTTACGTTTGCGATAGGTACTTCGGTAATCCGTTTGATGCTCTGTCAGACCAGGTCGCCTGGATAAGAAGGCACCGGAGAAATCACTTTTCTAAAGGCGTTGCAGACTTCGTTCAAACTTGGTCTTCTGGGAGTGGATGATCGCTTCTGCAACCCTCTCTGCAGCTGGAGTAGAGGCTGACATCTCGCCACGTCGCCATGGACATCAGCCGACGCTGGTTGAGCAGACCCGGAGGACTCGCTGCGGTCTCGCTTGGTCTCATACCGATTTAATGATTTGTTGACGGTTGGCGCGGTGTAGAAATATAATTACTCCGAGAACGTGTGGTGCGCCTGGGACGAGGGATTACGCAACGGCCGTTTCTCTGAATAACGTTTGCCGTAATCCGCCGAGAACATTGACATCGATAGAGTTTACACCGTCTGTCTTGATTGCTCTTGCGCGATCTCTCTGCCTGCCCAGGTCGGTACCGGGAGTCTGGTGTATTTGTGGAGACGTGTTACAGATGTAGATACGAATTTATATTTTTTATGGAAAAGTAGGCATGGAAGTCTTTGGGTGTTGACAGGGCTTACGGCCTGTCGTGCGGCTGACTTAAGTGATCACTTTACACAAATTCCACCACGATACACAACCACATGGTGTACCTAGAAAAATTCAAATTGGAATGTTTTCCAATTAGAATTGGATGGTTTTTATCATTTTATTTGACTTGTATAAAAATAATGAATTTTTCATTAAAGAGTTAAGGTTATTACGGTCGTTAGTCATATTTAACTGTAAATGGTTGCGGATATTTTATACGAACCCATGTTTTTCCGAGGAACGATTCTCGACGTTTCGTTGAATGCTTATTCAACGTCATCAGGAGAACGACCTTTACCCGCGCAGGCAGAGGGCGGACTGATTATTGCTTTCAATAGAGATGACAGTTACAAACTATCACGACATTGATTCCACTCTTGAGAGTCGTCGCAGTAAACCCGCCGACGTAACTAGTACATATTGCACACTGGCGACCTCAATTATAGAAGAAGTGAACGCTCCACAACAAAGTGCATATAATTTACGCCCTCGAAAGTAGTAATCAGTCCGCCCTCTACCTCCGCGGGTAAAGGTCGTCCTCCTGATGACGTTAAATAAGCGTTCAACGAAACGTCGAGAATCGTTTCTCGGAAAAACATACGGTTCGTATTAAATATCCGCAACCATGAATTGTTCATATTAGATACAAGTTACTATAATGATGGTCCAACGTTTTGCAAAAAATAAGTCAAAAATATTGGGAAAAAAAATGGTGTCGCGTATATCCTTAACCATTGATATTAATTAGGTCATGATTGCTTCAACATTTTCGACTCATAATCAAAACAGGAATCCACCTGTGAAGTATAGCTCTTTTACATCATGTATATCTTGCTTATAATTCGCATTATATTGACATATTCCATGACAGTTTCCACGAATATAAGAGAACTATTACCAAACTTGCGAAATCAGCTGTTTAGTCTCTTTATTCAATCTCACTCTGTCCAAGCTCACTCTATAAAATCGCTTTTTTCTGTTCTTTCTTGTATCTATATGTTTTAGCCTTTACTTTTATCTCTATGTTTGCTGTGTTCACATTTAAGTGATGAAAAGCATTTAAACTAATTGAATTATAATTGTATTACCTATATCATGACAACTTAAATTCTTAAAATTTATAAATTTTAAGCTTCATATTCCGATCGACCAAATAAACTACAAATATTTGCAAACTAATCTTAATCTCCTAACCTTGGAAGATCGAAGAAAATTAATAGATTTAATATTCCTTTTTAAAATATTACACTCAAATTCGACTGTTGCGAACTCCTGAATAGTATTAATTTTAAAGTACCTAGCCGTAGGACCCGCCAAAACATGCTGTTTTATTGTGACAATTTTGACACAAACTATCGTTCAAATTCTAGCATACCTCGGATGCACAAACTTGGCAATGAACTACCTAAATATGTCGACATTTTAAATCTATCTCTTTTAAAATTTAAAAAATCTTTATATGATCATTTCTTTTCAAAATATTAAATTTTTATATAATGTCTTAAATTTTTTATATATACCTGGCTATTCAAATTTAATATTGCTATATTATCGGTGAGTAAGAATTTCTGAGATCACTACTTTACACTTTTTTGCATATATACTTTTTTTACATATATGTCTAACCTCATTATGTTTAAACTATGTATATATACTTTTTTACATTTATACCCTTTATCTCTCTTTTACATTTAATCGTTTGTTGTATTTTAATTATGTATAAACCTGTTGTAAAAGGTTATTAAGCCGTGTAATTAATAAAATAAATAAATAAAAAATAAAAAAATAAAAAACGTGTTTTTCATTGTTTGTGAACCATTAAAAAAATAATTAAATAAATAAAATTACACAGAATAATACCGAGAACACTGGTTGTCGGTTTAGCATTTATGCTAAATTAATTTTAAAGCCTAGCCAATTATTATTTTCTTTACTCCAGCGATTAGCGTAATGAATTTATTCGATTAATACGTATCGATCTTATCTTTCAAATTAGTCCAGACTCGGCCGGCCAGCGTTTTTATTACACTAGTATTATTTACGATTTAGGTTCTGACTCCTGCAGTAATTAATTCATTACTCGAATATTTGGTGCGATTCTTAGCCGGCCCCATAATGGTATTCGGTTACAGTGATCTGGTTACATTTTTAAATAGTTGATTTATATTAACTTCTTTAATAAATAAAATATATTTGAGTAGCTTGTTGGTCTTGTGGTTAGGACACTGGCCTCGTGATCCAATGGTTGCGGGTTCGAACCTCACTCCAGACTAGCAAGTTAGTCCTATTTTCATAGCACAAGCGTTTAGCTTAGTTTGAAAATAGTAAGAATATGATGTGACACGTATTCCGTGTTCACATCTCTTTTTTTTTTTTTTTAAAAAAAAAAAGCAAAGTAATTTTGTGGTGATATTATTTCATTACGAAATACCATTTGTTTGTTGAAAAAACAAACATCTTTTCGGGGCCAATGGTCCCTTCATCAGGATTCAACGTAGGTATTCTAAAAAATAAAAATCAAAAATCGAACCATAGACGACAGCAAAGTTAATATATGTGAGACGAATAATAAAAGCATAATATTGCTACATACTCTAGTCAAAAAATAAACATGTTTATACTATTTCTTGGGGATGACAAACAACCATAAATGGCGATAGCGTAAGTGAAAGCGAAGCATGTTACATTGATAATATAATATATATACAATGAATTAACCACCACAGACCCAGGGCCGTTCTACGAGCAAAACTTCCCGTATCGGCCCTACTCTTTCGCCATCCAGTTTGGCATTGTTTTAATGCTGAATAAATTTCCTCGCTACGCCGCTGACGAAGCAAAAGCACTCGTGCGATCCGGCGAGGAAACTGCTGCAACCGATATAATAATCATCACGCCGTTTCTCCGCAGGGGTAGGCAGAGAGGATTGAATGCCACACTCTTCTATCCTGGCGTACCACTTTTGCTTCAGTCACATTTTCTCATACAAGTTCTACGGTTGTCGAGGCTTTTAACAGAGCCATTCTCACATACTTGTAGTATCTGATCGTGCCAGGTCTTTCGCGGACGCCCTCTATTCCTGTTGCCTTCAACACTCGCCCCATACACTTTCTTGACCATGCTTTCCTCGCTCATACGTTCCACATGACCAAACCATCTGAGCACTCCTTTCTTTATTCTTTCCACCACACTACAGCCAGCCACTATTTTTTGTATTATGACTGACGGTGGAATTATAAGCCCCTCCCCACCCAATAATACCATACCGTAAGAGGGACTGCACCAACGCGTAATTTAATTTATCTTTATTAAAAAATTAAGCTGGTTAAATTTTTCCTAGGTTTATTTGTTTGTAAGTTAATGTTATCGTTGTATTATATTTCTGGGTTTCTTACATTTTTAATATGAAAAATATAATAAAGTAAAAATTTGCAGTCGTACCCAACATGTATTTCGTCTTAAGGCTGGACATTCACTGCAAATGCATATTTCGTTTTTTTTTTTTTTTACGAAAACGTGGGTTTTTATTATTAATTTATATCAGAATGTATATTCTATACTGCAATTTTTTTTTAATAATTTTGATAACTTAGATGGAACCTTTGTTCTTATATAAAAATAATAAACTGAACATTATTCACAATAATTAAGAAAATATGAGCATTAATCGACAGGCCGCGGCCAAAAAATCGGTTTTAGTGTCCCATAATATCATCTAGAATCCGTACTAAGGAAATTAAGAAATATTCAATATTAATAAAGTTTTCATGTTTTAAAATTGCAAGAAATTTTTCCTTTTTTCGTTGATTTTATAACGCTTTTTATTTATATAAAGAAATGTTTTTAAACAGTATATTCTATTTATTCCCGTATTTTGAGGCTAAATAAAAGTTAGTTTTTTTTAAAAAAAATAAAAACGCCTTAATTATTATTTAAAAATTAAAAATTCAAAGTATTGGCATATTTTATTTTCGCATTTGGTGCATTTTCCCGGCCGACGACGGTTGGATTTTTTATCTGCGTCTATTTGTGCATGCGACGGCCTCTTTTGCACGAGGGCTCGGAACACGGGCGTGTCCTGAATGCGCGGACATGCGGAAATCGTAAGTTTTACGGTTTTCCATATTCATACTTTTGGCTATCCGTTCATCTGACTGCCTCCTTTGTCTCCGGCCGCCTCTATTCAGCGCCGGGGCTCGGTGCCCACTTTCTAGGCAGTCATATTCAGTCAGCTCGCTGACCAGGGCCGCACCGGGAAGGTAACACTCTCAGACGCGGATAAATATTTCAAACGCATAAAAAAAATATTTTTTTACGTGTCACTTTTGTGGTCTGAGATCAGTACAATTCATCATTAATTATAAAAAAAATTAACCCATAAAAACCAAGTTTTAATTATACTCCCTTTCTCATTTACTAGTTGAAACAGTTTCGGCGTTTACCCCACGCGTTGGGCTTGAGTCGAGCGTCGCTACTAAAGGAGGTAATAAAAAGTTTCGAAAAATCCAAAATTATACGATAATTATTAATTTTTTTAAATCGAAAATTTGTTAGATCATTTTTATCGCAGCCACGAGTCTGCCTGCAAAGTTTCAGCTCGACTGGATCGCGGGAAAAGGGTTAGAAATCGATCCAAAGTTTTTTCTTCAGACAAGCAAGCAAGCGGACGCTGCGAGTTAAAAGAAAGGGAGTAATAAGAAAATGATTATACAGAATATTAGGCTTCATTCTTCGCATAACTAAAAATTTTAATAGTTTTCGAATAGCAATAATCTTATACCAACTTTTAAGTCGTAATAAGTTAGAATTTGCATCGCCGATATGGACACGATAAAAAATAAAAAATAATAAAATAGACGAATAATCACCGAATGACGTTTCTCTATAAAATTGTAAACGGATACCTTGATGTGAAATATGCTCTTCGCAAAATTCCAATTACAGTTCCCATTAGAATCACCACAATACGCTTTATCTTTCATTTCATATTTTTAATACGAACATCGGATACATCTCTCTAATACAGTGCATTATTAGAACACAATTAGCACACAACATTAGGCTTCCTAGACTAGCAAACAGCTTGACGTTTTTGCCACCAACTTTATAATATTCAAAAATATTTTAAAATGTGTATTGAAAGATTACTAGTATTCGTCAGATTGGACTTAAATAAGTGGAATGTATGTCAGTTGTTGATGGGGTTAGATAACTAACTGTTATGTAATTTTTTTATTATATTATGCTTTTCTAAGCTTGTGCTATTATTTTGTTGTTTTTATTATATTAACCTTTCTTTAAGTTTCTGATTTTGCTATGTACTTACTTTCTACGTTATATTATATTTATCTTTTTGTACTGTGCTACTGCCATGTATTTGTTTTCTACTTAGTATTTTTATTATTTTTTCTTGTTTATTTCGTTATTTTTTGGGCATTCAATAATATGTAATGAATTCTCTAATAAAAATTGTATTAAATTACATGTTATTTTTACATTGTACTTCAGTCACAAATAATGTCTATTCATGTCGTTAAAGATAATTTTTATGTATAAAAAAACTGTCCAAAGATTAAAATAAACTTTCTGATGGTTCCATTTTACTTTAAAACGCTATATTTACGCAACCCCTACGATTATTGATAAAAAACACAATACGCAATTAGGAATACATATATTTAATGTACACATCACATTATTTGATTTTCATTTTAAAATTTGGCTGGGCGGCGACGGGTTGATTTGCCTAAACAAATAGATTACACGAACTCCGAATTAACCGCTGCATCGAAAAGGGCAACTGAAGGCACATGTGCGGCGGTCGAAACAATAACTGGATGTTGATCCTAAACGGGCTCTCCGGGGGACAGAAAATTAATGTCCCGGCATTCCAAAACGCTGTTAGATTCAAGCGCACCAAATATGTTTCTATCGTTATTACTCCCTTTATATTAACTCATGGCGTCTGTTTGCTTGCTTGCCGTCAAAAAAAAACTTTGGATCGACTTTTGACCCTTTTCCCGTGATCCAATCGAGCTGAAACTGGGCAAGTAGACTCGTGGCGACGATCAAGAACTATCAAATTTTCGTTAAAAAAATAATAATTATAGTATAATTTCGGATTTTTAGAAATTTTAATGGTTTTTTCAAATTGGAATCATTAGAAAAGTTTGATTAGCAACGGCGGCCCGATAACGTCGCGGAATATTTTCTAAATTTGAATAACTCCGTCGGTATACATAATAGGTACTTCACTACGAATTTCGAAAATCTAAATTGACTGACAAATGTTTTTAGAATTTAATCTTCAAAGCATGAAGTGTCTTATCAAAGCTCAAAATATCTGATATTTTAGAAATATATTAAATTACTGTAAGTTTAGTGTTATGTTGTATGTTTTAATTCGTCTTTAATTGTTGCTATATTTTACAAAGAAAGGGAGTATAATAAAAACTTGGTTTTTATGGGTTACTTTTTTCCTCTTCACGGCTACTTAGGCCCGGTTGCGCCATCCGAAGTAAATTTTACTCGAGTAAAATTAACTCGAGTAACTTTTTTACCATCACCTGAGAGCAAACTCGATTTCGGGTGGCGCAAACGTCTTTTTTACCACTGTCATACCAATAAGGCTAATAAAGTGCCAAGCTGAATAAACCTCAAACGCCGCATTTGAATATGGAATTTGATGTATTTCAGTTTTTTACCACTCGCACTTTTATTTTTACTTCCGCCACCTGTAGTCGAAAACATTATCATTCCCATAATCAATTGATTATAGTTTTTAGAGCAATTCTCTTATATGTGTACATAAGATTCTTCCGAATTATTAACATTACACTAGAATACGCATGAAAATTATTTCAATTTTTTTTACTCCTTTTTAGACCAATTTTTTTTTATATATTCAAAATATTTTGAGGACATTCTAATTTTTCAAGAACACAATATTTTTTATTATGTCCCCCTGGCGATAAAATCCAATATTGTATTCTTGATTTGGACATACTCAAAATAGTCTGCAGATTTAGCATTCGCAGACACTGATTCCTGCATTAGATATTGCCTTCTAAGTGTTCCTGCCCAAGTAGCTCTGTCTCGGATGGATTCAAAGCAGGTCTGTTTTGCATGATGCCTCTCAGGCCATCTTAGGAAAGACTGCACTTATTTGAATTGTCCATTATACTACAATGAACCAGTTGCAAGTGAATATTCCTCCATCGTGGATTCCCGCCGACTTGTTTTGGTGTACGGTACCTTACCGGGTCCGAGATCCTGGCGGACGATACGGCCGCTCCAAGTGTGACCGTGACTGATGAGCCGTTATCCGGTGAATTAGCGATGCCGTCCGTGAAGCGGCCCGCCGGCGAGGAGCTGACCCGGCGGAAATATCTGATGAGGGACCTTCCGGGAATAGCTGTAGATGGCATGACCAGAGCAATGACTTGATGCTAGTTCAGAATTGTAACGCGTCAAGTGGCTGGCTGGTTGCTGATGGTCTAGGCAACAGCCTGTATTTCGTCAGCTCTCGAGTGTTGTATTTAACAACTTTCGACATTTGCTAGAAGAGAGGATAGCCCGGAAAAGCTTGTTGCCGTGGGCCACGTCGAAGATCGAAGTGGAAGAGGAATATCCCCCACTTGTTGAACTGACCAAATGGAAAAGCTACAGACAGCTGCAGGATGTCGGGAACGATGGAGGCGAAAGGTCAAGAGAGCGGGAGGTTATGGAAACCACGATCCTCAGTCACGAGGGACCAATTTGGATGATAATGATTAAAACAGGATCAAATCATTATAAGTAAAACTAGCCATCAGTTAAACTTATTGAAGTAAGTAACCTAAACCGAAGTGTCTAACTATGATCGATTCTATCTTCGTGTTGTAACCAGCAAATATATAAATCATTAAAAACCTACTTACGTATTTACGTTACAATTTGTTTCTCCACAATAATGTATACATTAATCATGCCCTATCGTGATGGTTTCATAGTATAACATTCAACTGTATAATATTTCAAATCTGGACGAAGAATGCGTTGATCGTTCACGCGTCTCCGGAGTGTTCTTGTTGTAGTTAAGCTTTCCATCCCTGGCTTCCAGACATCCAAAGGCTGCCCACTCCTTCACTCAACTTTGATGATCTGGGTCTATTTCGAACTTCAGGTTCCTGTCCTAGGTGTGAATATTTTTCGAAGTTTCTTCGATAAGTCTTACAATTCCCTTCTCTTCGGCGGTTTCTCGTTACGAGGATGACGTTTGTCATGTTTTATCGGTTACGCGTCCGAGCTTGGCTGAGGAGCTCTATTCTCAAACCGCACACTCTTCTACGTGCCGTGCACGTGCATCCGATGGGTGGTGTACTTGGGTCTTGGCCGATTTTTGTCCAAAAGCATTGATTTCATTTGCTGTTTGACAACGGTGGTGCCATGATCTTTAACTGATTTTTATTTCTCGGCAGGGGTGAGCAGAGAGGATAAAGTGCCACAGTTGAGTTCCTTTACAACACTCATCTCATATATATTTTTTTAACATCCTCTCTCTCATCTTAGCGATCCTTTTTTTTATTCTTTCAATTATGTTACAGACGTTTTTAATTACAATTGCATTGCATACAACAGTCAACATACCAACAGTCGCTAGTATCTTTATTCAATGATTTATTCAGTGTTACAAATGTATACAATGTTTACAGTATTTGCAAAATTAATTAAGCTTTTTTCATTGTTGCTGAGAGTCTTGGCAGCAAGTATTCACTAAATTGATTTTACGCCCTGCCTGCTACACTAGTAATTTACTGTATTATAGCAGACAGTGCTGCTCTTCGAGTAGTATATTGTTCAAGAATATTTATTATTTATACAACATTTGTGAATCAATCTTATTGCCAATTAAAAATAAGTAATAGAAATAATTAAATGTTTACAATTTAATAATGGTTACAATTATAATTCTATTATAGACAAAGAAAAAAAATTATCTGAATAGGATATTTAATAAAATAAAACAATTAAAAGTATTTAAAAAGATGCTAGTAAATGTTCCTATAGGATTAGTATTTTTCAAATTTAGGTTATATCATGGCTTTTAATAGGTCTTGGGCATGCTTCCTTCCCTTTTCATGCAACCAGAGTTTTACTTTCGAAGAAAAATACGCGAGACTATTTCCACAAGTTTTTAGTTTTAGTGTTTAGAGTATTGAATATTTTTGGAGCTTGGAAGAGGTGAAATCTTTGTGAATTTATTAACGTATTATTTTTGTTTAATTAATGTATAATTTTTGTCTCCTCAGGTGAAGTCCGAGGACGAGGCGGACGCCGAGGATGGCGAGCGCCTGTGGCTGTGCCACCGCGCGGGCTTCACGGCCACGCTGCGGCCCGCGGGCGAGGAGCGCCGCGGCGGGCGCGCCACCGTGCGCCTGCAGCACTCGGGCCAGGACATCGAGGTGGAGGACGACGATCTGGAGAAGGTCAGTGCCAACATTACTTTCGACTGCATTGCTGACTCAGCAAGTTCGTGCATACTTGACCCAACACTGTGTCAAATTGACAGAATAATTTAGGTAGGTAAAGCAGTGCCGGTCGATGCTGCTGACTGGGTCGAGCAAGGAGGTTGATAGAA
The DNA here is from genome assembly GCA_016648135.1 of Agrypnia vestita. Taxonomy (NCBI): domain Eukaryota; kingdom Metazoa; phylum Arthropoda; class Insecta; order Trichoptera; family Phryganeidae; genus Agrypnia; species Agrypnia vestita. The sequence continues at coordinate 299,602 of JADDOH010003003.1, forward strand.
TTAGGACACGATACTAAGTAAGCAATCTTGTGTAATTGACACGGAGGCGGTGTATATATTTATTGTTGTTTTATTATTACTTCGCATACAATATACAATTTGGATAGGAGTATGACATTAAATTATGTTATTTTCTCTTTTCTTTCCATTTTATAATATTACTAGCCGTTCGTATTCGGCGTTGCACGGGTTAAGGATTAAGTCGAAAGTAAATTTGTGGGGGGAAACAAAGGAGCCATTGTTTTGCAAAGCCTCCAATTAAAACAGTGTTCCCATTTAATCAAGGCTGGGATGGATAGGATGTCTAGGGAGACGTGTGACCTTTTTTCCGTCGGGAATATGTGTGCGAACTTTGGGTCCAAGTGGTCAAGCAGTATAGAAAATATATTTGAGGGAGGGGATGGGTTAGAGGGGGAAGGGTAAATGTCTCCTATATTACCCGACTGATTCCAAAGAATACGTATACAAATTTTGAGTCCGATCGTCGAATGGTACAGAGTTGCATTGAAAATATATCAGGAGAAGGGGAAGGAGTAAAAGAGGAGGGGGGAAATATCAGTTTTGCTGCCTACCGGGTCCTAAAAAATAAGTTTCCAAATTTTGAGTTCGATCGGTCGAACGGTACAGATTTGCATTTAAAATATATCAGGGGGCGGGGAAAGGACAAATGGGGATTTGTATAGAGAACAGACAGACAGACAGACAGACATTGAGTTTTATAGGTAAAGATTTATGATATTATTACATTGTATCATTTATATTTTGTTATCTTATTTTAACACAGTGTGACAGTTTCAACAAAAACAAACAATGACAGTAAAGTGATTTTGCGAGGTTTCCTCGCCGCGCCGCACGAGGCTTTTGCTTCTTCTACAGGTCAGCGAGGAAAGCGCTTTTGCAATTAAAACAATGTCAATCTGGATGACGAAAATATGGAGCCGATTTGGGAGCTTTTGTAAAACGTCTCTGGCTCTGTGGGGACCCACTTCACTGTTGTTTATTCTCCACTGGTCGTCTTTCTTTGGCTGTCAGGGTTAACCAGAATCCTGAATTTATCGTTTTAGGCCAATCCTTCGCAGTTTGACCTGGTGGAAGACCTGGCCTCCCTGCGATACCTGAACGAGAGCTCGGCGCTGCACACCCTGAGACAGAGGTACGGCAGCAACCTGGTCCACACCGCCGCTGGACACAGCCTGCTGCTGATCAACCCGCCGGCCCCGCTCACCATATATTCTGACAAGGTACCAATAAGATTTCTAATTGATTGACACATTATCCGTACCTTGAGGATCGCGACCTCTGCGGACCGCAGTTCATCAGGACAGCCAAAAGTATCTTCGATTTTTTGAGCTAGAAATCACCCTCTTTGTTTGTGGCCTTCCACCTTTTCAGGCACCACCACCAGCGTATCTAGGTATCATCATCTCTGCGACTGACTCAGGCAAATGGTGGACAACCAATCTTCTTATTGTGCCCTATCCTTTAAACGAACGTTGGCTGTCATGTCTCCAACACTCTGACCGATCATCTACACTTGCACACTTCACTCATAATACACATTTCTTGTTACATACCCCCTACTCTCGCCACATAGTATACTCTCCATCAAATTTAATTCCACCCACCTCACTCCTCTTCTTCTCACTCCCACTCCCGTCTAATCTGATTTACATTTTGATAATAATCGGGGTTTTAAAACCCGTACTTTCGGAGCCATGTGATATTAATTACTTTGGTAGAGAGCCTTGGGAAGCTGTAGAGAGAGTCTACAGCTTCCCAATCCAACTTCCGCGTTGAGTTGTTCATAAAAATATAGCTAGGAACGCGTACATGAAATGGAGCATCATATGTCTTGCCATAACGAAAGGGTATACGGTAATTAATCATGTTTACCAAACCTGGGCAATCCACAATATCATTGAAGAAGGACCTATGGTTCCAAAACCGACTGGCATCAACAAAAATATTGTGATTTAAACCAGGTTAATTTGTGTTTAATTTAATTTGCAATGACTACCCACAAAGTAACAGCTGATTACAAGGTTGTGTAACGTCGTTGCAGGTGGCGGGCATGTTCAAGGGCTGCCGCTGGGAGGACGCGCCGCCGCACCTGTACGCCGCCGCGCAGGCCGCGCACCGCGCCATGCTGTCGGCGCGCCGCGACCAGGCGCTGGTCTTCCTGGGCCGCGCGGCCGCCGGCAAGAGCAGCGCCCTGCGCCGCTGCGCGCTCTACCTGGCGGGGCAGGCGCCCTGGGCGGGCCGCGTGCGCGCCGGGCTGCTGCTGCTGGCCGCGGCCGCCGGCTGGGGCGGGGGCCGCTCGGCCGCCGCGCAGATGCTCAGCCTGCACTACGACCAGACGGGCGCGCTGGCCGCCGCCGCGCTGCACGCGCACCTGCTGGACGTCTCGCGCGTGCCCACCGCGCAGCGGCTGGACGGTGCTTTCGACATCTTCAACTGGTACGTTGTTTTGCTCTTTAACCGCGGCGATTCGCGTATTAAAGTGTTCCTTTCGTTTTTATCCCTGAGCCTTTTGCTTGGGGGCCTTCCCGACCCCTCGCACTCGTGCGAGTATCAGCGGTACGGTGAGCACGGCCACTTTAGCATTAAAAAATGCCGAACACGGCTGACGAACGTGTAGGGCTCGTAGAACCGTCCTGTACTACGGTAATTAATCTTGTGTACCAAACCTGGGCCCACAATGTCATTAATGTTTAATTTGTAATTTACTCTGAAGAAGGACCTGTGGTTCCGAAACCAGCTGGCATTAACAAACATATAGTGATTTAAACCGAGTTAATTTGTGCTTAATTTAATTTGCAATGACTACCCATAAAGTAAGTCCCTCTTCACTGGTACGTTATTTTTTATTCCTTTCTTCCTAGAGGTGCCCCGAGGGAGTAACTTTAGGGGGAGTTTTTCGGTCCTTGACCACTGCGCGATGCGGATAGTCTCGGGGCACAGCGAGTTTCGGAGCATGCTACATGGTATGTGAATCGCTGTGCGACCGTGGTGCGTCTGTTGTCCTCTGAGAGAACTTAAGGGACGCACGAAAGGATATGATTTAGGGTTTGTAAGAAATGGAGCATCGTTCCAAGAATGATGGCCTCATACATGAAGGAAGAATCCTCGGGCAATGGGTATCGCGTTGGAAGCTACTTCGTGGATAATTAATTATCTATCGGTTTTAGATTCATGGTGCTAGAGCTGAACTCAGCCTCTTCTGTCTCGTGACTTTCCCTTAGAGGGAGTGTCGTTCTTTCTTCCCATCACCGTTCTCTTTTTTCAACCCCGCTTTATACGTCGTAGTAATTGGTAGTGATACTCTTTTATACCGATATTGTTCATTTTTTCTGCTCTTTAAAATATTTGTATATGCTTGGAACATTTAAGTTACAATATTACGGCAGTGTTTCGATTGATACTGCGTTCTTAATACTTTATTACATTTCTGTACATGTTTGAGGGTTTTTGGTTGAAGATGGTGGGCGTGACGGATTCGTAGAAACTTCTTTTAAGGGTCACCACCCGTCATGTGACGGGATTCTCCAAAGTTGTAGAATGCTTGATGATAATATTATCTCGATAAAACAGTTACAAGTTATACATAAGTACGATTACAAAGACAATGATAAATACTGGAAGGGCGAGAGACTCCGGCCTTACGCCGGGGGTCGATGTAAGACTGACATGCCCGTATAGGGCGGTTGCTGCTTTTTACATGATTTGCGATCAAAGAAGTTTCTTGAAGTGTAGCTGTGTGTGTGTGGATGAATCGTCGGAATTGCTGACGGTGCAATGACCTGTAGACGGCTCGTGTACCCTGCTCGCGCCTCGATCTGCTTACGCGGCATTCTTGTCACGTACGTGTGTGTGGCCTGGATTGGTGGTTTATGAATTGTGGTATGAAGTCCCACATGTGTTTTAATTGTTTGTTGTGCATTTTCAGGGTCATCCACGGCTGCGAGGGCGGCACGCGGCGCACGCTGCTGCTGGAGACGGCGCGCGCCGGGGGCGAGGAGGCCGCGGGGCTGGCCCGGCTGTGCGAGGCGCTGGCCGAGCTGGGCGTCACCGAGAAGGAGCGCCTGTCGCTCTGGAGGGTGCTGGCGGCCATCTGGCACCTGGCGGCGGCCGGGGCTGTCAAAGGTCAGTTCCTATGTCACAGTGAATGGGACCCACCACTTTCCCAGGGCCCTACTCTTGCGTCACCAGGTTGACATTTTTATCTTATTAAAGCCATCCCCGTGCGGCGCCATGTAAAGGGCAAACGCCGCAAGGTTCTGGCTGCAAAAAAACATTCACTGTCCACACCACCAAACACTCTTTAGTTATTTAAATCACAAAAATACGCAAGCATATTTATAAAAACAAAGCGTAATAAGTTCAGCAGCATAAAATCCAGAAACAAAAGCAAAAGAAACAGGATGAGTACCTAAGAAATAAACAGTATAGAAGCAATAGTTATATAAAAATGAGACAGTAGAGCTGCCATACAAGAAGCTGGGGAGGAGGATCTGGCGGAAGGCACAGTGGATATATGTTACAGCCAACACTTCGCTCAGCATCAACATCCAACACAGTTAGGTTAGGTTGGGGAGCGCCTGTCGCACTGGGACGCCGCCACCACTGGGAGATGGACCCATTCCTTCTTCCCGAGGGTGATGGTGAAAGAGAGAAAGGGGTCTGGAGGGTATTTTCCGGCTCTGGATCACTACACAGCACAAATACTGTCGGGCCATGGTGAGTTCAGGTCCAAATTACATGATCTTGGACTCTCCACTCACCCTTGGTGCGCCTGCGCTCGTGTGGCCCAGACCCCGGAACATATCCTCTGGGATTGTGCTCTGTTGAGGGATGCTAGAGAGGACTTGATTGAAGGTATAAACGGGCCGCTTGAGACAGGTCGGCATCCCACAAATGTCGACCTGGTGAGAAATGAGTCTAACTTTAGACATCTTAAAGACTTTGTTGGAACTTGGGTGTCCCGCTGGGAGATCCTACGGGGCCCTGCTCCGTAGTTTTTCCTGAACCAGTGTTTGAACCGTCGGTGATGATTTCTTTGGTCACGAATCTTTTATGTTTTTATTATTTTTTCTTTATGTCTTTTTCCCTCCACGGAGGGGTTGTGTTTTTTACGTCCTGCGCCTTATTTGGGTGATGTATTTTATTTAAATTTTATTATTGGCATTATATTGTATTGTTATTTTTGAAATAAAGATTAATATGCGCGGGACAATGAAGGTTTTGTGCGACCGACTCGCTCGGTTTTCATCTCTGCGTGTTGTATTGATGAAGGCCGAGCGAGGAGGTCGCTTTAGCATAAAATAATGCCAACCAGGCGGCGAAAGTGCTGGGCCGATATGGACGCTTTTGCGCATAGAACGGCTCAGGGTATGTGGTGGGTCCCCTTCATTGTCGCACTGAAGGGTGCTGGCTGCCATCTGGCACCTGGCGGCGACCGGGGCTGTCAAACATCAGTTCCAATGTCACATCTGTCACAGCTTACACTTCGCTCAGCATCACCATTAATACAATTAGGTTAGTCGAAGTAAATCGCGTTCATAAAACCAACTTCGGCGACCGTGGTTTCGCGGTGGTTGGTCCGAAATATAACTGTTTCGAACAGGAACCACGGCGATCGATCTTAACCTCGTAGGCCAAATCAGTTTAAATCTAAGATTTAATAAATAAACAAATATGTTTGGTGGCCCTAATAAGGACTTTTTCTTTGAATATTTTATGTAAATATGACCCAGCGTGTATCACGTTCAAGCTAGCGGTGATATGGGACACGCGCTCATTGACTGACGTACGCTGGGTCAACGTGGTTGATCAAATACGAAAACTTTAGAATCAGATTGCACTTAATATAATAGTATACTTAAATTTTCCACTCCGCGAAATATCTTATTCTTTCCTGACCCTCTCAACTATAGTTTTAACCGTCAATTCCATTTTTTTTGCATATAGGTACAAACACATCATAAGATCATTTGAGAAAATCACATACAAAATATTGATTTATACTTTTTTACGTAATAATACACGGTACACAACATAACACCCTCCCAATTTGTTGCATTCCAGTGAGTGGACGCTACCAGTTCGCAGAGCCCGCCGCCGGAGCCAGGGCTGCCCAGCTGCTGGGCTGCTGCCCCGAGGAGTTGGCGCGGGCCCTCTTCAGCGGGGCTGTTGGTGCAGCCACGGCCGGAGCTAGGTTAGTTTCTTCTTATTTTGTTTATATTATTTGTTCATTATAACCGATATTCAATTTAATGTCTCTGGTCTGATCGCGTGAGGAATACAGCATTACGAGAGCTCTGCGAGGTGGTCAGATAATGGTGATAGCTTCGATGCTACTGGTTCCGAGACGTACAGAGAATGAGTACAACAAAATTTCTTTACGTAGCTCTGCATGGTGTAGCGGATGGACAGCGTCCACCAATGAGAATATTCTAAACTCGAATATATTCGCCTGTTTTTAAGTATTCGTTATTCGAATACTTTAAAAAGTATTCGCTCATATTTATATTATAAGATTTTTAATATTTTTCTAAACTAAACAAACGTATACGAACCCTGGAAGTCATTTGCAATGGGTTATATAATAAAGTCGGACATCAAAGATGTAAACGTCATAAATTGTCAGACGTCTTTTGCATTTGCCCTTTTTTTAAAGTCATGCTTCTCTTTATAGTTTTACTAAAATAAGCACTTACGGTTACGGTCAACGATGGAGTCGGCTTTTTCATAAATACTTGAGCCGACAAACAAGAAGTTAATATACAAAATAATTTTTAAAAAACTTGCACGTAGGGTGTGAGATATGAAGTAATATAAACATATTTAAAATTTTCGAGAGAATACTGACTCGTCTGTATCTAATTTTTTATTGTTTGAAAA